>BMAO01019273.1:0-17577 GCA_019973975.1 Trichonephila clavata
GAAAAAACTGTTATAGGATATTCTAATTAAAGGGTAGATTTCTTTTACTCAGTAATGAAGTTCGGCTTGCAGATATGCTGTACAAGTACGTCCTTATATAGTTGGAAAATGCTTCTTCTATCATTTAATGCCTGTTTATTTTTATACTAAAATACACTATAGAGTTTAAAACAACCTTAAATTTGTGAAATAATCTATATAGAAATTAAATTTAATTTTCTCACTTTTGAATATAAACATTTTAAATTGCCGATGAGTGAGTAATATTCCAGGAAATAAAGCCTAATAATTAGAGTAAGGCATTAACTTTTTCTGCGATTTCACCTCATTTACATTTTGTTTGCTTATTCTTATTTATATTTATTTAATTACATAATATCTTAACTTAATCTACGGTTTCTTCCTCGAAAGAGTTTATACATATTTTTTTTCAATTTGGCCCATTAAAATACAAAAAGAAACGAAAAAACTCGTTTAATTTTACTCTCAGAACATAGTTAAGATACATTTACAAGTGAGGATTAAAGAAAGAAAGATAAAGGTGAAACGTGCCTATGAGAGTGTTCATCTAACATTCCTCTCTTATTGCAGCTGGTGTATGTTTAAACTGAATATTTTAAGACAGGAGTAAGATGTTATTCATTTATTTTTGTGTATCTATTTAAATCTCAATTTCGGTTAATTCTTCCCTGTAGTATAGGATTACTTCTGTAATACCTCTGCAGCTAAGGATCTTTGATAGAATTTGTTTAAATGAAATAATGTACATTTAGTTACGATACTTCCTTTCAGAAATTGGTAGTGTAAGAGGTAAATAAAGTGTTGAAACACAAGAATAACAATACTGTACAGTTAGTGTTCTTTTAAACATTTTTACAAAATAAATAAATATTCAAAAATTTTTTTATTAAATATAATTTTAAACCAATTTCAGATGATATAGCCGTAACGCTTGATTTAAACTATTTTTCTTTCAAATTTAAGGATTGCGGAAAGCAGAAATAATTTATTGAACAATTACTACTGTGGATAGTAACCCATGGGGAAATCACTTACCTCTTTACACTCAAAATTTACCGAGTAGCTCTATCGTAATAGCATTTCTTGGGAAAAAAATTATCGAATTAATTATGAATGCTTCCATTCAACCTTCCTTTCCCAATTGGTTTGTCTTTCATTAAGTCTACTGCCCTACTATGTGTGCATAGTGGAAGAATAAATACGATCCATTGTTGACTTGGGGAGGAGGTAATGGGTAATCGTTGTTGGAACATCTCTCGCTGTGAAAGCGAGAGTGATGTAAACGGATGTTTGTTATGGAAAAGATTCATAATGTAAAACTTTGAGATGTACTCACCTTTAAATATTTAAGTAAAGTTCCATTTCTTTAGAATTTAGGGAAAATGATTTTAAAAGGAAGTGATTAATTCAATCCATTTATTTTATATTCGTGTGTATCAATAACTGAATGATGCATTTATTAAGTACTTTCAAGGAAAAAATTAAATTGCTCTGTCATCGAAAGATAAGCACTGCAATCTTATACAATAACTAATCTTGTCAAACCTTATTATTTCTGTTTCTCGAAGTGATTTGATTTTTAGTACCGTCACTTTCTAAAGCTACACGTATGCTATTGGCATTGAAAAGTATTGGCTTCTGATTTTAATCCTATGTCAACTGAAGAGAACTATACCTGATCTGATATCCCTTTTTCCACACTTTCACATTACACACACATGAAGGCTTAGTGACTGGGCATGCTATAAATACATCAGCCCATCTACAATGTGGGTCAATTCCGGACCACTCATCATCCACAGCCTTTTTTTATCCGCATTATTCACCATAATTCTCTGAATAAATTTTGTGAATTGAAGAAAGATAGGTTACGCGACTAACCAATTGAACTCATATTAATTCGAGAATGCATGAAGAGACGAACTTGATTTTCAATATCTGATTAATTCCTGCCATCATGTATTATGAAATTAAAATGCATTTTAATCTTAGTTGAAATAAAAGATTTAAAAGATTAAAGGTCCCTCAATCTATAATTTTAACATATTTTATAGCGTTTCAATTTTTTATTAAGTATTTCTAGAAAAAAAATCATGCCCTAAACTCTGGTAAACATTCTAAATTTTCAACTAACTTTAATAAATGCCAAATAACAGAGACACATATAAAATTCACATATATGTTAACTAGGAATATATAGAATATAATGCAAATTACTAAGATCGTCAAATTAATCAATTGTTTTAAAATTATTATTTACTTATGAAACAATTACAATTTTTTTTGTGAATACATCCACAAAATTACATGTTTTTATTAACAAAACAACCATATTTCACGAAATTGTACCTAATATCCATAGACTCAAGAGGCAAATGAGTTCATATAATACCAAAAAATATTGTAAAAATAAAAAAGAAAAAAAAGGAATGAATAGACAAAATAAATATAGATAAAGACCACCAGGGCGTAACCACGCACGTGTCATTCTGGTTTACTAAAATACAATGCAGACTTATAGAAATAAAAGTTACACAGAAAAATTGTACATATCTTAAAGTGGTTAGAATCCTGATGGATAAAAACGCTTTCGAAGTATTAAAGTTGATGTAATAAAGAGAGCATAAAGCGAGAGGCATGAATTGTAATCATGGTAACGAATAAATGAAATATTTCTTTACTAAAATATTCTGAATGAAATGAAATATTTCTTACGTAGAAATATTTATGCCACAGAGATACCGTCAATGGAAGTGAAAATATGTGTAGGAAATATATGAAGAAAAATTATTCGAGAAAATAAATGTACTGGTTGAGTTCAAGTAATATTTGAAAAATAAATTTTAGCATAAAAGACCTGATAATTTTTAAAAATTAAGAAACCACAAACAGTTAACAGTTAAAAATTAAGGAAACCACAAAATATACCAAACAAAAGACAGTTTATTTTATAAAGTATGCTGTTTATAAATTAGAGCTGTTTTATATAGTTATTCAATTTTACCTTCTATCGTGAGAAACACTCAGAAAACATAAAGGATATAAAAATGCTTATTTTTGTACTCACGAAAAATACTTTAATGACTGGAATTAGGGAAAAATGAATAAATATTTTAAATATTATTTGATTTGTTCTTTCGAACTCAATAATATAGAGTGTCTGATCCTCAATATACATATATAATAAAAATACAAGCTGCGCACAAGATAACGAGACTAAGTTTTTAATTTGAAAAAAGGTGAAAGAGTGGAGTTGGCAGCAACTGCGTTGATGACGACATTCCACGCAACTCCTCTATCCATGTGGCCGTTTTTAACCATAATCGATCTAGCCATTTGGGAGTACTGCGTTATTGCATGAACACGTCAACTACATTCCGCAGGAAAATGTGGAATAAAGATCAAGGTTTTGGGAAATTTAGAAATCTGTCACGAAAACTTTTCAAACATTAACCGAGGATTATGGAGATGAAACTTTCTCTCATGCATATGTGTTCGAATGGTATAAGAGGTTTTCAGAAGGAAGGGTTAGTGTGGTAGATGAACTTGTTGAACGCCCAAGGTCAGCGATTACAGACCAAAGATTAGACAAAATCCGTGATATTAGTGGGTTCACACTCACATCAGTGGCCAGAGTGTTAATCAGCACTATTACATAGTAATAAAATATACTTCAAGTACTATAGGAATTCATTGAAGGTTTATTGAAATACTAAAAGACCGCCAAGCAGTTTCTGACCTGCAAAAACATTACTGTGATTTAATATCCTCCTTATTCACCTGTTTTGTGCCCATGCGACTTTTTTTTTTATTTCGTACTATTAAATCTTGCTGATAGGGAAACCATTTTACCTAAGTTGAAGAGATTCAGGTAAAAATGGAAAATCTTCTAAATGGACTTACAAGAACGTTCTAGAACTTTTACCAGCAAAGCCAGCGCAAAATGCAGAAGTGTATTAATGCTGAAGGGAACTACTTTAAAGGTGATAATGTCACAAAGAACGGATTCTGTAATTTTAAAGATTTATTGGACCAGTCTCGTTTTTTGGGAGTCACCCTTCGTATATATATAGTGTGTGTATGTGTGTGTGTGTGTGTGTGTGTGTGTGTTGTGTGTACGTATATATATAAAATTACAATTAAACAAGTGTTCAATAAAACTTAGAAGTGGTAAATCAAATAAATAAATTTTATGGAAACATTATTAAGCATTTTTTTCGAGAAATAATATTATTTATTCTAAATTTTTCCGAAAAAAATAATAAACTGAGAAAAATACGATTTTATTTATATAAAAACAAAAATAAAATTGTTCATATTTAGAGAAAAAATTGCATATAATTTAATGCACTTATTGATTTGTTGAGTATAAAATTTCATTAGCATTTCTGTACATCTATAAGATTTTTGTTCAAATTAATCAATGTTTGAATAAGATTTCACGTAAAGCAGCCCTTGGTTTTGTTAAACCACACATTCATATAGTAAGCAGTTAAAATTTTATAGATCGAACAAATCGAAAAATAACAAAATGATATATTTTTAGTACTCTTTATAGTGTAATCTTTCTAAATTTCCTCTCTTACGTAATTGAATAGAGTGAATTTTACAAAATGTTTACAAGATAATTGTCTTAAACGCTTTGAAAAAAAATAATGTTGCTTATTCAACACAAAACTATGCAATGTGTTATCTTTATGCACAAATATAATCAACTCTTATTAAAGTTAAAATATATCGAAATATTTCTAGAACTAAATATTAGGAAGATGAATAAAATACAACTTTCGGAATCGTTGAGTAACGAAAACATATTTTTGTTTATCGGTATGTACCATCTGTAAAGTAAGTTCTATCCCGAAATAAAATGTCTCGACGTACTTTACTCGAAAGGCTTTTGTAAACAACTCTAAGCTTTCGGAATATTTAATGGCCAAATTTCCTGGGAATGATCCGAAGTCCATTTTCAGTGAAGCATCCTAGCACTTGTATAAGGATTTCCGGAGGGTCTATTGCACATAAAACTTGTGGAACTTGAAATTTATGTGACTACGACAGGAGTTCCGATAGGGGTGTACTTGTCATCTAAGACGGGGGAATTCTGCATAGATTTTTCTTTGAATGAGAAATATATTCTTTGAATGTAAAAGTAAAAGTTGTTACAGGAAATCTCGGTCTGCTAAAGTTTCGATTTATTATTTAAAATTATTTATATGACTGTTTTGTTTTGACACAACATTTAGAAATATTTTACTAGTACATGAAGTCTTCTATTTCAATAAGCGACAATTTAAAACTTTATTTAAATTTCTAATAAATCAACAGCATTTATTTTTGTTATCAGAAATCACACTTATAAACTAAAGAAGGTAATTCAATTATGCACACAAGCAGTTAATTCATTTATATATATCAAATATATCATATATCTTCAATATATCATTCATAAATATATAAAAATTCTACACATTCAGAGTTTCCTTACAACTAAGAAATGGGATATATTGATTAGAGTTATTTTTTGACCACAATCGGAGTTACTTTTAAATTGTTTGCATAATTTTTGTTCTAGAAATCTGTGTTAAGAGTTATTATTTTTTCCCCATTCATATTTCAAATGCTTACATCAAATATTTTAGTAAGCCATCAATTCTTGTTATTTATATTTAATCAGAGAAAAAATGAAAAAAAAACCATTTGAATCATAAGAACTAATCCTTTTTTTTTTGGTATAAGTCTTTTTACATTGATTAATAAAGGATAGCTCAAATTAAGTTAGAACATCTGTCAAAGATCTAAGAAGAAATTTTCTAATTCTCTAAATGTTTGCTCTCAAAATGTTATTTCACTCAGAAACCATTTCGAAATTTAAGTCTGAATAATGAAACATATCATCGAAATACAGAGTGTATCAATTTAGCGGTTACCAGCTTTCATGACAAATAGAACGCCACTAGATTCGTGATTCTCAATCACAGTGTTACGGCATTTTCGTGTGACGTCAATTTTTTTAATTATAATTATACTCTGAGAAAAAAAAATTCTAAAACCGAATCTCTCATTCGGTCTTTTTATAATAATAAACAAATATTATCCATGATATATATCTTATCTTTTGTGGATAGATGGAAGTGTATTACAGATAAGTGTACGCTTAATGTTAACCCTGGTTGTACGCTTAGCGAATTTTCCTTATCATATGATGAAAATATTCAAATGTGATTGATAGTATATAAAAATGTTTTTTTTTCAATCAAAAATGTTCTTAAATAGTTTTAAAATTTTAAGATAACACAAGAAAAAGTGCAGTTATTAAGAAACGAAAAAGAAAAATTCATAGAATATTTTTAAAGAGGCAAATAACATCAAAATCTTTACGAAATTCATGCACAGAAAAAAGTTTCTACGCTGCAATGAGTGCTTTTAAAATTTCAACCACAAAATGTAGCTTAGAAGTTTAAAAAAACCTTTTTCTATTTCTTTTTTTTTTTTTTGTTTTTTTTTTTTGTTAAACGACATTTTTCATTTAAATAAAAAATTCATAAGAACTAAACAGTAAATTAATAAAAAATAAGAAACGAAGTGCGTCGTGTTTAAATTACTCTACTATCTAAAAACTGAATACTACTCCGTGAAGAAACTATTCTAAAGTAAATAAGTACTATAGATATGTGAAATTATGCATATGACTCAAAATGAACGATTTTTTTCCTGTTTAACAATACAGTGTAATTCTTCTGCATTTTACGATTAAACATCTTAATGTCCAGGATGACCAAAATTTATCCAAGATGTCCATCTTATTTATAAAATATAGCATTAATCAATTATCAGTAAAGTAATTTTATATGATTTCATTAAAATAATATTGACTTGAAATCGACCGACTTTCATTTTTTTTAAAATCTATATTCTACTTTAAAGCTGCTTTTGAATAGCATCTTCTAAATATTATATTTCCAACGTATTTTAGAATAATTTTAACTTAACTAGTAAACTTCAAATCTCGAGAAATTTAATGATCAGTAGCTGTATCACAGATTCTAGTAAAAGTTCAGTGGTTCAACATGAAAACTGGCGCATAACTAATTCAAGAACATAAAATTGTTCCCAAAGCATCTTGGAAATATTTTACCTTATCTTGTCCAGAGGGAGCGATATCTCATCTATGATAGGTGTAATGCTTGGATGAAGATATTTAATTCTTCGATGATGAAAGAAAGCTCAACTATTTTACAATGATTGATAATAAGTAAGGATACTAATTTTCTTATATGTTTTTGGTGAGTGTTAAATATTTCTAAACTCGACGAAAACAGCACCGGTGGTTTGTTCTTGACCTTAACTTCTCGACCACCACAGCTACATATATATGCATTTATTACAATAAAGCATCAATTTTTAACATCTTAAAACTGGCAACCTCAAAATCTTCTGAGTATCCTATAGCTTATACATGGGTGTATTATCAACCATCTATTGATAACTCCATTTACGAATGTATAATTATGTCGCAAAATAGAGTTAAAAAATACAGACGTCAGAATCGTTCTCTCGGGTTCATTTTTTACTGTTCAAAAGTATTCACTCTCTCAATAACTAAAGAATATATTACTGAACTCTTTAAAATCTTTATGGAATACAACAAAAATTAAAAGTAAAAAATATCAGCATTAACAGTCGTTAGTTAAGATATCCAATTGGTTGCGACAACTTAAAAAAAAACAAAAAAACATGGGATTTCTTTGTTATTTTTAGATCTGTTTAGTGCATTTTAAGAAAAATGTGCTAAAATTAAAAAGAGAAAAATAAATTATTATTACTAAAATGGGAAAAAATAGGTAAACCTTGACAAAAATAGCACAAACGTGGTCATTCTGTACCAAAGGTATATGGACAAATTTTCAATTTTTTCAATCTAATGTGTTGCTATATTATTCAATTTTGAAATGACCTTCAGGGTAAGAGATATTTTCTTTTTCACAAAAACTAGAGCCCTTCATCTCAATTATTATATGAAACTGCTTAAAAAAAGTGATTACATTCACATAAGGGCTCTAAATTTTGTAATAAAATAGATTGATACATCTGAACAATAAAACACTTCTACTATTATGCCAGAACTTACAGCAAAAATTTAAAAAGCTAATTATTTTCAAAACTTTTTGAGCAATCGCTGCCCCGTTTGACCATTTAAAAAAACACATTTCGAGTGAAACTTGTCTTAAAATATGACATCTTGGTTAAAGTGTAATGGCATCTGCTCTTACTAAAACACTTGTAGTTTTTGTTCTAGTGAACGGAAAATGATAAACTTGGTATTTTTATAAAGCTAATAAGATGGCCCATAAAATAAAATCATAAATAAATTTGTAAATTTTTGGCCAAGTTCACAATTTTAGGGTAGTCGTAATATCTTTTTAGCACCAAAAGTGTTATTTAGCCCAGATGAGTACTAAGCACTCATCAATTTGGGGAACATGTTTTTTTGTACCTTAAAACGAAACTGTAAATGTAATAATGGATACAAAGAACGAAAGAGAGAAATATAGAAAAAAGTAGCTTTAAGACATTTATCGTTCTTACTTTTTTCATGTCAAGAAAACCTTAAATATCATCACAAAAGTTATCTAATAGTGACTCAATTTAAAATGTCATCTCGTTTGTAACAGTTCTGCGGCCTCAAATGAGCATTGAATAAAAATAAATTGATAATTTATAATGTTTAGTAACAAATTGGAGAAGTGCAGAAAAGATTTCCAAAAATATTTTTAAATGTTTTCTACTCTTAAATTGATAAGGTTATACTAGAGGAAACAGTAACTTTTTGCGCATAATGTAAGACAGTATTTTATAATTATGTAAGAAACTATAATAATTGCAGCATTCAAAATAAAATATGTGCATTTTTTAATATTTCCTGAAATTTTTAACCAAAATGTACACGTTTAAAATACTTTAAGCTAAAGGTGTAAAAAATGATAAAGCATTAATTCGGTTTATTTTTTATGAAATCATTCTTCATTGTGCACTTTATAAAAATACAAAGTTTTTAAATATATAACACTTTTCAATTATCTGTTACTTAGAAAGAAGTAGTTTCATAAATAGAAAATTAATTAAAATAATTGAAAAGAAGAAATATACATTAAAACTTTACACTAAGTTAAATTTTGCCGGAAACTTGAAAAACTGTAATATTTGCTATTAAAATTTTTTTTTACTGATGAAACATAACTTAAAACTATGAAAAATACATTTAATATTTTACTTATAACACAAAAAAAATATTTAGGGAGAAAACATAGTGAAAATTGAGGTAATTAAATTCATTGTTAGAATAACGCACATAACTCAAACAAAAAAAAATCGCTTTTCTATAAATTTGATGTTGATAATTATAACATTTTTTAGGGCTGGTACCATTTTCCTAATGAGAATCAAATTATTACAATTTTTATCAAGGTTCGAGTAAAAGAACATTGAAAAATCACTAAAAAATTATTTCGAGACATGATATACATCTTAGTTACTAAAAATATATCAACTCTATAAACATGAAAATAGTAGGGGTTCTTTAAATCTATAAAAAAATGTACTTGTAAAATTTAACTAATTTGGTTGACAACTTTTTCTGATATTTACGTTGTCAGATGCCAATACGTTAAAAAAAATGCATTTTGAAATAAATCAGAAATAAACTTTAAACTGCAATTTTTAATATTAAACACAATTAGATATACTTAAAATGCCCTGATTTACAAATAACACCCGCTTTACTCTCTAAAACATTGATTTTTTTCCTGGTTGCTTTTAAAATTTTTCTACGCTGCTTTACATTTGGTATTGAATGACGTTCTGCATCGTTAATTATTTTTACGTCAAGATGTTTGTATGATTTTAAAGTAAAATAACCAGGAGTTATATTAAGTTTTTTAAAAATGTCAACACAACAATTGTACCCATCATTAAATTGTATAACAGCATCCAATGCGCCAGATTTTAAGTTTTCAGGCACACGAAAACTTCTTTCGGTACTCTCTGCCATTAAAACACTCATTTGAGTTTTGCGTTTTGCCATGCAGACATTTAGTTAGTAGTTCTTTGGAACATAATTCTAAATATGTAGGCTTAATCATGTTTAAAACTTCATTAGATAAACCTTTAGATTTTTCTTTTGGTTTTGGCCACAAGATAGTGCTCGCTGGTAGTAGCTTCAACTATCTTTTCCGACGGGACACTGTCCATGCATGGGTTTCTTGGCACTTGAGGAGCAATGAAATAGGGCCGCAATAACATTTTGTTGAAGACCGGAGAGGTTTCCAACATTGCTACGAACAGCAATTCCATAATAGTTTTGCAATCGGTCAATAAAAGAGTCAGTGAGTTTGCCTTTACCAGACAGATTTTTATTTTTTGTCTTTAGTTTGCGCAATCTCGCACCTACTCTCTTTTGAACATGACGATGCATTCATATTTTGTGACACTATCTTTACCATAAGTATCTTTGACACTGATAAAGCCCTTGGAATCCCCGTCATCATAATATTGGGCATATTTAAGGCCTCGCTTCACAATAGAACGTTGGAAGATTCTAGTTGCACTAACAGCTTCCATTTTCAACGCAGAACCTTGAAAATTGCTATGGCACACGTGATCTGCTGCGAAATTTTCCGATTCAATGCTTTTAGGCATTTTAGAAATCTTTCTGCAGATGGGGCAATATGACGACATTATTTCAATGCCCACTACTTTACCAGTGTCGACTGACAAAGCTGCTACACACCCATTCATGGAAGTGTAACCCTTACGCTGCCATGTTCCGTCCACTGAAACACCACATTCAACTATTTTATTTTTAGAAGGATGTAGCACTAACAGTTCAGAAGCTGCTTTGTATTGATAGTTCACTAACTTCTGAAATCACAGACATGAGTTTGTTCTCATGATTAGTGTACGCAGTTTTACTGAGCCTGGGTAAATTTAACGTACCACATAATTTAAACCCAGCAGAAAAAACCTTTACCAATTTGTCTCATACCATAAACAAATCTTGTATTTACTACAGGACAGTTTAAAGTTTTCTTTGAACTAGAAAACCCCCTGAGTAAAAGTTACAATGTTGAAACCTTATAACAAAATTTGAACAAAAACCATACCTTGAATCTTTAGAAAGCAATAAGCCTTTTTCGAAACATCTTGGGCAACAAAGTTGTAAAAAAACATTTAAGAGGACATCAATATCTATGATTCTATTTCCTGTAAGTGTTTTATGCTCATACTCTGCCATTTCTTCATCAAAAACAGCAGGCATTTTGATCTTTGAAGAACTGGCGTAGGTGGATGTTGAGCTACAATTTTTGGAATATTTATTAGTAGATCCATTACCTCGAAATTGTCGTTTTCTCTTTGAACTAATTCTGCGTTTTAAGTTTCTTATTTTAAATGAAAAAAATTAAAATTTTCAACAATAAAAAAAGGATTTAACAGAAACTTCTAAAGTGCTGTACAATCGTAAGCAATGTAAACAAACAATAACACACTCTCTTTTCCTGCCAGATTCTGGATAAAAATATTAGTAAAAACCTGTTGCCAATTATATTTCTGAAGATTCTGAAAACTCAAATTCATATTTTAAAGTGTATAAATTTTCTACTTTTGCATATTTACGCAATACTTTGTAAATAAAAATGTAAACAAATATTTTTTTCAACTTCCGGAATGTAGACTTGTACTTCCGGTTTCAAAAAGTAGCTACCGAGTAAAATTCAAATCCCCATAACTTAAGTTCTAAATTAGATAGAAACAAAATTTAAGCACCATTTTAAAGAAAAAAGTTCAAATTTTAAAATAAAATAAAAATTCAAAATAGAAAATTTTGGCGAAAATGACGTTTTTAAGGTGTTCGGATACCTTAAGGGAACTTGGCACCTTTCAAAAGCTGAAAATCGATGAAATATCGATTTTTCAATTTTTACTTTAAAATGTAGTTTGATACCTTTGGCACAACTGTGCGAAGTTTTGAAAAGATCTGATTATTTTAAATGTAGTAAAATGTGTTTTAAATATTTTGACAGCTCTGACAGCTGTTAAAATGCCACGCCCCCTCATGTTTACACTTTTTTACTTGAAAATAAATCCAATATTTTATATAAAAACTACACAGAAGAAGAGAACGCTTTAAGCTGTAACTGTAACTATCAGCCAAGCTGTTTGTTTACATTAGGTTTGCCATTTTTGCTTTTGTGTGCTTTTTAGTTTGATTATTTTTTTTACTTCATAGAAACTTAAAAAAGCATTTGTAATGCTATTTCAATCATAATTCATTCATTGTTTTAGTTTTTATCAGTTATTATTATCACTAATATGCCTATTAGGAAAGCGTTCATTGCATGCTTTCGCAAATGAATGAAAGCGATGGTGTAAAGAGAATGCTGACTGTGAATTGATTAAAGATTCATTAGTGTCAAATGTACGCCTTGAAAAATTAAATACTGAGGTAAAAAAGGATACCTCAGCTATTGGACATTATATATTGGTGGTTTCAACCAAGTTAATAATCTACTTTTAAGTGCAAAGTGCCAATATTGTGAAAAAACAAGGTTTGAAACTGGAGCTTGGAGTCAAGTTGGGATTTTCATACAATTTAAAACTATTGTGTAGCAACTGTGATGAAAACAAAACTGTTGTAAATACTTCTCTAAAGTCTGGTCCTACCAGCCATGATGTGGATTTGAGAATAACTCAAGCCTTTTCACACATTGGGAAAGGTTATTCAGCCATAGAAAAGTTTTGTATGGTGATGAATATGGATCCTTTTCATCAACTATATATGGGAAGTGTGCAAGAAGGCTGGATAACGCATACAACCTGGCATCTGAAAACATATCTGCGGAAACCCACAGAGAGATTAAAGATGCGTACAAGAATGAGGTCATAGTTCTGCTGAAATCACAGACCTAAGTGTTAGTTTTGATGGCACGTGGCTAACTCGTGGTCACTCCTCACTCATCGGTGTAGGGTGTGTTATGGATATGCTCACCGGTTATGTCGTTGACTTTAAAGTGATGAGTAAGGTGTGTCGTCATTGCTCTGTGGCAAAAAATAAGTTAGGCGAGTCAAGTGCTGAATTCAGCATATGGTATGAAGGACATAAAAGCGAATGTGATATAAACCACTTTGGCTCATCTACATCGATGGAAATGGAAGCTGCATTAACTTTATGGAAAAGATCCACATCACTCGGATTTCGTTATATCACAGTTTTATCCGATGGTGACTGTAAGACATTTCATAACTTGGTTGAGAAAAAAGTGTACGGACCGGATGTTGTAATAAAAAAGGAAGAATGCATAAATCATGTCAGTAAGCGGTTAGGAACAGCTTTAAGATCTACCGTTAAAGATTGTAGTGCTCAAGGTGTTTCTTTAGGTGGTAAAGCTCATGGTAGTTTGAAAGAAGCTACAATTAAGAAATTAACCACTTACTACCAAAGGATATTTTGAGAAACAAAGGGATGTGAAAGCTATGAAAACAGCAATGTATGCTACCTTGTTGCATAGCGTTTCTACAGATGCTAAACCTCAGCATTCAAAGTGTCCTGCAGGAGCAAACTCTTGGTGTTTCTACCAATCTGCGATTGCTAACGGTGCAAAACCAAGAAACCATAAATTAAATGTCGGAACACCAATAAATGAAAAGTTCCTTCCAAAAATCTTCCAATTTACCAAAGACTTGCATCTAATGAATTGTTAGAAAGGTGTATTCGATGCGGAACGCAAATGCAAACGAAAGTTTGCATAGCATGATTTGGGCAAAGTGTCAAAAGGAAATTTTTGTGAATAAAAGACGTGTTAACCGGGCAGTAACAGAATCTGTCTATGAATTCAATAAGGGCACGGCACGTACCATAGTAGAAACACAGAAAGCATTAGGTGTAGCTACTGGAGTTCTACCAAACAACTTGCTACTATCATAGATTGTCGAAAACGACAATTTAGAAAACGTCGTCAAAATACCAGTAATAACTGGCTCTTAAGCTTATTAAAAAAGCTATATATAGAAAAGAATTATTAGCTAAGCGAAAAGAAGGAATGACTTATGGCGCAGGCCAATTTTAAAACAAAACTGTTTGGGAAAATAGTGATTTTAGATTTAACATGTTTTACTTTATTTTATATTAGATATTAAATTAAATAGCAAATTAATTTTAAAAAAGTTTTTAAATTTTCTTTAATGTACATTTAATATACTTTAATTTTATTTATTTTATGTATTTAATTTATTTTTGAATATATTTAATATATGTTTCTTGCAAAAATTAGTCAGATATGATATTTCCTATTTTTCGTAATTTTGAGGTCAGACAGGCTTTTTATAAAAAGCTTATATTTTTGTTTAATGTTATGAAATTGAACTGTTTTATGCCTTATTTTAATGGTATATATCTATACAATATATTAACAACTTATTACAAAAATTTAGATATTGTTTTGATATTTATTTATTGATTTTTATTCTTCAAATTGCGTTTTCTCAGTTTGAGTTTTTTCATGAAAACACAATATTTAAAAGTACAAAACTTCTACAGATATTTATGAAACAACTTGAATTTTGGTCTGTATGTTTATTACAATGTACTTAAAAAAATTAGGAATCCATTTTTCAATATTTTGATTAGAAAAAATTTTATAAAAGAAAATGTAGCAGAAATCATTTTTTTTCCCCTCTTTTCCGTTGTTGTATACATTTTAATTTTTTCCCCAAAACTAATTTGTTTATTGCAAAATAGATCCCTAAAGTTATTGCTAATAGTCTTATAAGCCTAAAAAAAATTTTTGGTGTGAAAACAAAATAATTGTAAAAGAAAAATTTAAAAATCGTTAAAATTTTAAAAAATAGAATTTTAAATTTTTTATTAAAGCTAGCTTTATTTTTCATGGTAAAATTTCTTTGTTTAATAGTAACTGTTTATAATATACACAAAGGATATTTTAAAACCCTTAAATAAAAAAAATTGAAAATAGTGCCGAGTCGCCTTAATTTTAAATTCTGGAAATGCATCATTATTAAAAAATTCTACACAAATACAAAAGCACACTACACAAATATCATAATTTTAAATTTATTTTATGCTTTGTCTTTTAATGTTAACATAATTAATTTCCTTAAAAAAATGAGATTATGGAACATTTTATTCTGAAAAAATAAGCGGACAATTTCTACTGATGGCCACCGTAAATGCAACCAAGAAAGACAAGAGATAGCAAAACACAATTTATTTTGTAGATAACATGTTGAGCAAGTATGAAATGATTAAATTTATAGACTTCTGTAAAGTATGGTTCCTGACAGAGTCAGTAGCCAGATTAGCCGTCATTGCTGGAGATCGCCGCTGCCACTCGCCTCAGTATTGATTCAAAGAGACTTTGGATGTGTTCTTGGGTACAGCAGACCAAGCAGCATCCACACGTTGCCAAAGTTGATCTGGTGTGGCAGCAGGGGTGTAATTTGGGTCAATCGTTGAGCAACCATGGACCACATGTTTTCTATCGGTGAAAGATCTGGAGAGCGAGCCGGCCAGGAAAGCAATTCAATCTGGTGATTGAGGAAGAACATTTGACAATGCGTGTCACGTGTGGTCGCGCATTATTCGGTTGAAATATGGCCGTGGCCAAGCCCTGAAGATAAGGAAGGACAACTGGTTCCAAGCCTCGGAGGTGTAGCGCTGGCTGTTTAAAGTACCAGCAATGTGTACTACAGGAGTGCGAGAGTGATATCCATTACCCACATTCCAAAATACCCGGTTAAGGACCAGTGTGCCGGTGCATACGCAGCTGCTCAGCATCCTCTCTCCACGGTGTCTGCAGACTCTAATCCCACCATCGTGATGTTTGCAGACAGAGCTTGATTCGTCAGTAAAGACAACTTCATTCCATTCTACCTCCCACATCCTTTTTTCATCGCACCATTGGCGTGGAGACGTCTGTGGTTCTGCGTCAAGCGTAGACCAAGCAATGGACGTCTTACAGACAGACCACTCTGCTGTAAACGGCTTCGAATGGTACGCGCAGACACTGAATGATGCCTTACAGACTCAATGTGCTGTGCTATAGATGATGATGTGACTGAGCGATCCGTCACTGCCATGCGCACAATTTCCCTGTCCTCACGTGAAGTGGTGCACTGAGGTGGATGCAATCGACCACGTCCGTCCATCATACCCTCCTTCATCCAACGATCACTTATCGAATTACAGCTGTTTGGTTTCGTCCAACACGACTACCGATTTCCCTGAAAGATAATCCACAACCTCGGTAAGCCACTATCCTTCCTCTGTCGAACTTGGTAACTGATCAAAGGCTGATCGCTGTTTCCTACGAGACATAACTGATCGTTTTTTGAAAATACCACAAGAAAAACACAATTGCCGAACTTGAGATCGTCGAAATCTTCAAGCCTTAAACTGAGCTTTGAGGTAGCGCCACAGGCGTGCGTGATGTGTGCCTGCTCTAAATTCTCATAATTTGCATATTTCACATCCGCTAATGCATGTTGTAAATTTCCATGTTATTTGCATGCTTACTTCAGGGTGTTGCATTTACGCTGGCCAGCATGGTATTATAAGTACGTTTTGTAGAGTGACTTAGGAATAGTGAGAAAAATATACAGTAGATGTGTGGAAAATCAGTTTTTTTTTCTTCAAATAAAATCATTTTTGGTTTATCCCAACTTTTGATTGAAGTCTGCAATATTTATACTGCTGTAATCGATTCCCGGATTCAAATTCTCAATTAAATCTGAAATTAAGACCGCCTTCCTCAATATTTTTATCCAATTAAGTATTTAGAGCTAGCTGGTGCACAGTAAAAAATTAAACCAGAAACTGAATCTTAACTAGACATATTCAACGCGAAAAAAGTTAGGCTTATCCCGACACTACTCGCGCAGAGTGTCTCATATCCACCGTCTAACTTTTTTCACTCTCCCTCTAAACCTTTATAGGAAACAGGATAGTTTCTCGTCTAGCTGACTTTAAGGTCATATCCTTCGAGGGGCCTTAGCTTGTAGGCAAAATTTAAATATATGTGTGTGTTTGGTTATCACCTCTTCGAGAATGTCATACCGTGCGCCGCGAATCACCGTTTACAGTCGTAATGCATGCACACGCTTTAAATCTTCTTTATGCTATGGCATATTATTGTAGTTATGATGAAGAAATGTGATATATAAGTAATTTAATAAATAATGTGTTATAGATATAGTACAACAGTATTTTCGGATGAACAAATTCTCCTACGCGTTTATGATGAGGAAAATCAATTAAGAGTATAACAGAAAGTATGACTCCTAATTCTCTGAAATCGATCCAGATTTAGAAAAGGGAGACACTGTTGAAATTTAAATGTTTTATATGTAGAGACACAAAAACATTTGAGAAAAACGTAATTTTAAAGTAGAAAATTGGTACACATTTTATCCACTTTCAGATGAATTTTTGGAAAAAAAATGTTTGCTGGAACAAAAAATAAGAGAAAATAAAAAAGAAATTGCAAA
>BMAO01019274.1:0-24297 GCA_019973975.1 Trichonephila clavata
TTGTTGTGAAGTTTTTGCCGTCAACACGAATGAAGTCTCTACGCTTTCTTAAAAGGGATCGCTTGATGAGTCGCGTAACTAGCTTAATTTATTTCTTCTACTGCTTCAGCAATCCTTTAGCGTATTCTACATTTTTCATTGCTTTAAAAAAATTTGAAGGCAAATACTTCGAACACTTAATTCATTAAATTATTACAAGAAAAAAACCCCTTTACGTATTATTTTTAAATTTATTGATCAATTTGAATAACACTCTAGAGATTCGAGTTTTTTTTAAATGAAGTTTTTTTGTAAAAATAAACTCAAAAAAAAGTAGCAAGTATCATTGTGAAATCTTAACTAAATAGGTCATCGTTTGAAATAACTTGCCTACTAGTATGCGATACTTTTCCTTTTATGGAGAGCCAAAGTTAGGTGACATTATTTTCTCAAATCTCAACAAACTACGATGATTTTAACTGAGTCAGTAAAGTTTATTACCCTACTTGTGACTGATTAATAGCGGGACCATGTAAGATGACATTAATGAAAAATTGTGAAATTTTAGGTCACAGTACCTAATGATATGTCTAAGGGTGTCGTTTTTCCTCATTTTAAAAATATTCTAGTCATCACTTAATAAAGTGATTTGGAATTTTCTTTTATTTTTCCAAGAACTGATATTATTTTCTCCTATTTCACCCTGTGACGGATCTATACGGTCTTTTACTAACCTCTTCTTTTTTCCTTAAAGCAATTTATTTATTTCAACCAATATTCACCGAGAACCAGGCGTGATTTATGTAAATAAGATATATAATATAAATTCGGTTTTCGCAAGTTAAGAAGCTAAGTAATAGGAAGTGAGAAGTCAAGTGAATAAAAGATCGAGAAGTCGACACGAAGTTGTTGACAAAATGTAGCTAACCTGATACGTGTTGATGTATGCGAAGAGAATCGGATTTAAAATAGTGAAATTCATTATTACGAAGCGTGGGGTCTTCACCAATTCTTCCAGCCATAAAAAAGGGCCTGAAGTCGTCACGAAGGAGCCGCCGCAGTAAAAGATAAGGTCAGTGACTTAGATTAAGAAAATCAGATTATTCGCGCGTGGCGTAGTTGTAATTGTGCGCGTTTAAGCTTTCCTAGATTCAGTTGGAAAAAAAATTCTGTATATTCCGCTAGTATTGATTCCCCACTTCATTACTCCACTCTCATTTATTTATCTTAATTTGAATTGTGCTGCGTCTAAACTTATTTGCTGATAAGCATCAATAAATCTGTTTGAATTGCAATTATGTCTTTTGATCATTTAAGTCCGCCTAAACATCAAGCCGGATTTTCAGATAGGCAGGAAGGTATTAGTGTAAGGGGTGGCTACAGGTCACCACAACCCCGTGGTCGCTTGAAGTTGAGTTTCGGGACATCCTACATTGCAATATAATAAATGTTTTTCACATAGGAATGCATTACAGATGCTTGTCGTAACATTAAAAAGTAGGTCAGTCCTGAATTTTTTGCTAATTAGGTATAATATGTCCTTTGAATTAGGTACACCTCTATGTTTTGGAGAACTATCCTTCCTCCTCTTTTGTTTTGATATTTCATCAACTTCTCTGCGTGTCCCAATTCCTCCAGGCTTTGATCTTTAAAGTTCTTGCTGAATCCTGGTAATGCCACATCATCCCGGTCGAAGTAGTAACCCTGAAAATAAAGATTAAAACCATATTATCCGGAGGGTAATTAAAATAAACAACTAAATAAAATATGCAGGCAATGCGCCAAAACTCTTACGAGCTCAATGATAAATTATGACTTCGTAGTATTATATCGCAAAACCTTAAGCAAATGTTGTACAGATTTTAAAATTGTTTAATTTTGTTTTTCTTGTGAAAGTTAATTAAATTTCCTCTATACCGGCCCTTTTGAATATTCGTGAACAAATGGATGGAGAAATTCTATTTCTCAAAGTCAGACCGAAGCATCGAGCATCAATTTGAATGCACTAAATTTCTTCTGGAAGAGTACAAGTTATCTCCGGAATTAAAGTATCCACAACTACCCTAAAATTTTTAATTTTGCCAAAAAAATTAACAAATTTTTTTAATGATTTTATCTAATAGATCATCTTATTAGCTTTATAAAAATACCAAGTTTATTATTTTCCGTTCACTAGAACAAAAAGTACAAGTGTTTTAATAAAAGCAGATGACATTACTTTAAGCAAGCTTAAATCGCTTTTACTCAAAATGTTTTTTTGTTTTTTTTTAGAAATTGCTGAAACGGGGACAGCGATTGCTAAAAAATTTTGAAAATAATTAACTGAATTTTTTGTGTAAGCTCTGTATTAATGGTAGAAGTGTTTTAACCTGCAGATTTATCAATCACTGTTTTATTAAAAAATTTACACTCCATTATATTAATATAATCACTGTTTTTTAAGCAATTTCATATAATAACTAAGATAAAGTGCTCTAGTTTTTGTAAAAATTAAAATATCTCTTATCCTGAAGGTCATTTCAAAAATGAATAATATAGCAACACATCGGAAATGAAAAATTGAAAATTTGTTCAAAACTTCTGGTACAAAATGGGCTGCGTTTATGATATGTTTTGTAAATTTTTACCTATTTTTTCCCATATTAGTAATAATAATTTCTTTTCCTCTTCTTAATTTTAGCATATTTTTCTCAAAATGTACTAAACAAATCTAAAAACAGCAAAAAAAAAAATCCTCGTTCCTCCATTTTTTTTTTTTTTAATTTGTCGCAAGTAGTCGAATACCTTAAACTTTTATCCTAATTTCTGAAAATAATTTTATGTCCATTTTAATGATTGATTAGTGAAGTCTTACATTTCTAAGAAATATTTTATAATATCGAGAAAAACTTCCAGAGGAATCTATTTCACATCTTCTTGAATACATTCAAATCGATACACTAGTTCAGTGGCCTTCAAACTGTGTTTCACGGAACCCAGACGTTCCACGAGGGTCACAATAAAAAATCCGAATAAAAATTATAAAAATATATGCGAAATAGATTCACGTTCTCTATGAAGTTTATATAACCACAAGTTTCTAAATCTCATCCCACTCATTAAAATTGAAGAAGGGTTCCACTAGTTGAAAAATTTTTAAGACCACTGCAATAGTTTTAAATTTAAGGAAAGAAGAATTTCCATATCATTAACCTTGCGTTAACTAATTCTAAAATTGCCTTAAATTGCACAATTGCATATTAATTTGAACTTGCGAGTGAAGTTTGTTGGAATGAAATGAGTTCCCACACACAAAAAAAGAAAGTATTGTTACGGCTTTTCTACTTTCCTGGAATACTTTCTGTTTTTTAGCATTCTTTGGTTAGCCATTAGCAAACAATTTTAATCTTTTAAACTTTTTAATGTCTTGAACGAAATCTTTATTTTAATAGAAGATGTCACATAAATCCAAGTAATTTAGAACAATTACTAACCACAAGAGATCGGAAGCTTATTTTTTCTTCTTAAGGTATCTGACAACTTCGCGACAACTTTTAAAAAAAAAAAAATAGAAATATGGGGATTTGTTGTTGTTGTTGTTTTTTTTAGATTTGCTTAGTACATTTTAAGAAAAATATGCTAAAATTAAGAAGAGAAAAAGAAATTATTATTACTAAAATGGAAAAAAATTGGTCAAAATTTACAAAAAATAACGTAAACAGGCCCATTTTGTACCAAAAATTTATGAACAAATTTTCAATTTTTCAATCCTGATGTGATGCTATGTTATTCATTAATTAAAAGTTTTTTTATTTAACTTACAATGTATGTATATATGTATGTATGTATGTATGTATGTATGTATGTATGTATGTATGTATGTATGTATGTATGTATGTATGTATGTATGTATGTATGTATGTAATTTGTTCGGGTGGAATCTTGCAACTCAATTTTGAAGCTGATATCTTCCTCCCATTGAGCTGAAATTTTGTATACACGTTTAGTTTGGATGACAATGCATGTTTTGACCATTTATATTCCGATATTGCAATTAATTAAAAAGATATTAATTAAAAACGTTAAACTAATTTTGGGCGCCAACTTGGATATATCTGCATTGTTGTAATAATTTTATTGTTACAACAATGACAAAAGTTGGCGTCGAAAATCGGTTTTCAGCCAAACTGGAATTTCATAACGTTGCGCTATTGACTGTATTAATTAACTTTGTCTAAAAAATAATTACATTTCTACAATGTAAAAATAATCCAATTTCTACAACATATGCAATTTTTTTTACAAATTTCTATCTATTTTCTTGGATTTAAATTCAAAACAAAAAAAGTAGAGCTATTTTTCAAGTAGATTGGTACATTGTATACCTTTCTCAACGCTGCCAAGTTAAACTGAGATGGAGTATTATAGAAATTCTAAATTTAACCCCTTAACTGGTTTGCCCGTACACCTTACGGGCTACTGAAAGTTAGCCACAACCGGTTTGCCCGTGCGCTGTACAGGCACCGAAATTTTTTCTTTCTATATTTTATTTGCACAGCCATTTTTATTCCTATACTAAGGTTATTAGTATAGTGTGTCTTTAGGAGATGCAGAGAGAGAGTTTGTCCATGGTACTGAACTACTCTTCATTCAGAATTTTGGTAGTGGGGAAGGTCAGAATTTTTCACTGAAGGCAAGAATATATATTCTTGAAAATATTGGATAAAGAATAGGGATTTACAAGGCAATGTACAATGTGTTGCCTAAGAAAAAGGAAAATGGATAGATAATCCAAAGAAGTCGATATTATCTCTATCCCCATTGGAATATAAGACTTAGTGTTACATTATTCTTCATATTGTGTGGGCATACAAATATGCACACACACACATGAAATCCTATCAATCGTATGAAAAAGAGGTATGAACATGAAATTTTTTGGTAAGTGGAAGAAAACATATTTTAAGATGTATGTGAAATATTCTTCATAGTACGCAGAATGTACTTATTAAAAGCAAACATTTAAGGGTTTTTGTGTTGAAAAATTATAAAATAAAAAAAGGTAAGTAAAATTTTAAACCGGAGATTAAAATAAAAATCTTCCATTTTCGCGCGTTCTGTTAATTATTATGCTTAGTTACATGCAGTTAAAAAATGGGCTTTTTTTGGGGAAATTTTGGTCAAAAAAATTGACCGCTTAAGAGGTTAATCTATGAAGCTCAGACAAAAATAATTGTAGAATCGGAAAGATCATTTATTTCGTCCTGATACGGTATAATGTTTTTTACAAAATAATATTTGTATTTCTTACGATTTTTTTTAAATAAGTCAAAATCGATGCCTTTTTATGAAAATAATGTCTAAATCGACGCGCATGAATTTTTTTTTTGTTTAAATGAATCGACATTCCGTACTAAGACAGCTCATGATTTGCTCTTTTAGAATCAGTCATTTAAAAAATAAAATGTCGAAAATTTTTTTTTACGATTTTTCAAAAAATACTCAACATTTTAATATTTAATAACTTCGTCATTTATGAAGAAAATCTCATAAAACTTTTTTTCGTGTGTAGGATAATATTACCCAAGATCTGTACAAAGATTGAAATAATTGCTTAAAATTTACGGATTTAAGAAAAAATTGTGTTTTTCGTCTAGTACCCTTTTTGCGAGAATTCATTTAGTTCGACTGTTCGAAAATAACCGGCTAACACCTAGCAACAATGATGCGTTGAATGAGATGAACAGACTAAGAAACCTGTCCAGTGATAACTAAAAAGTGAAAAATAAATTGAAAGTAAAAAAGCTTTTTTAAAACAAGCTTTTATTTAAACGCGCTAAAAAGAATAAAATAAATTTTTCTTTAAAATTTTTTTACTATCAACTTATAACGTCATTACACAATTTATATGATATAAAAGCTTGTCGCAAGTTTAAAGCACTCTTATTTACTTAGTTTGAAAATTTTAAGAAATTGAAATCAATCAGATCAAGTTATTTAATTTACTTGTTTATCTGCAGAGGTAAATCTCGCGACAAGCTTTTATATCATATAAATTGTGTAATGACGTTATAAGTTGATAGTAAAAAAATTTTAAAGAAAAATTTATTTTTATTCTTTTTAGCGCGTTTAAATAAAAGCTTGTTTTAAAAAAGCTTTTTTACTTTCAATTTATTTTTAAACGACCTTCAGGATAAGAGATATTTTCATTTTTACAAAAACTAGAGTACTTTATCTTAGTTATTATATGAAATTGCTTAATAAAATATCAGTGATTATATTCACATAAGGGATTGTAAATTTTTTAATAAAACAGTGATTGATATATCTGAAGGTTAAAACGCTTCTACCATTATACAGAACATTCACAAAAAATTTCAGTTAATTATTTTCAAAACTTTTTGAACAATCGCTGTTCCCGTTTAAGCATTTTCAAAAAAACACGTTTCGAGTAAAACGCGTTTTACAGCGTATCTTGCTTAAAGTAATGGGATCTGCTTTTGTTAAAACACTTGTAGTTTTTGTTTTAGTGAACGGAAAATAATAAGCTTGGTATTTTTATAAAGCTAATAAGATGGTCTATAAAATAAAATCATAAAAAAATTGTCAATTTTTGGCAAAATTCACAATTTTAGGGTAGTCGGATACCTTAAACTTACTGTTTTTACAACAGCAGTTCCATCCTTAAGAAACAGTAAAATTCGTGCATGCAAAAGAAGCATCACAATTAACTTAGTAAAGAGACACATGAATTAAAATATAAAATTCAGTTTATAAAATCAGTATGAAAGTTTAAAAGATAAAAGGGGCAATTTCCCATTTTAGTAGACACCATTAACAACGGAGAAAATAATGATGCCAGTCGCTGTTTTTTTTTTTTTTTTTTTTTTTTTTTGTATTTGACTTTCATTTGCTATACGACTGTATTGATTTCTCCTAGCAATAATTTGCCAAGTTATAGATAAACATATGTATAGAGTAAGGCGATATTTGGCCGAAAAAGAATAAAATATGTTCCATGAAAGTGGAAATAGTTGATTGGAAAACTCAAATTTCAAAGAAAAGTTTGTGAAATGCATGATATCTACCAGATAATCATTGCATTTTGTACTAGTTACATATGCAATTAGTAAAATATCATGTTATCAGATTAGCGTTTCATCTCATTTCTTACACCAAAATGGTTATATTCACCTTTTGATCAAGAAAAAAAACTTCTGTGTGTGTTATAGATTTTTTTTTTTACAAAAAGGGGTAATATCATTATTAAGAATGTCATTCTAGATTTCTTTTAAAAAAATCAAAATAATCCCTTTTTAAAACCAGAATGTTGTTACTGCATACTCTTACCACATTCTTTCATATCTCTTACCATAGACAGATACACATAGCTTGCATATAACTCTCTGTTTATCTGCTTGTTGATTTCTGATTCGCATTCCTCATGATAATTCTGTCTCACCCTGTTGTCTGACATTCTAAAAAATTTTTCACAAATTCACTGGCAAAAATAAAGAATCCACTTCAAAAGACACTATCTGCAATTAAAAAATACAGGTAGTAGGAAAAAATGTAGGTATTTAAGTGTTATACCATCGACCAATTTCGTTAAATCAAAGTACGTTACCAAAATGCCACGATAAGCAGCCCAAAGGGAAGAACCATTCCAGTCTATGTTCGTTCACAACAGCAACGATGACAATATTTGGCGACATTTTCTGAATTTCCGCCGGTTTTTAATTTAGCGAAATTGGTCTACGGTATGATACGTTAGTACCAAAATTTATGATTTTCAACGAATAAAAGATGCAAATTATACTAACATAAACGCACGAAGAGATGTACTCAGATGAGAAGAACTTTATGGTACATTTTCTTATGCCTTTCTTTGACCCTTCTTCTTTCTACATAGTTATGCTTAAGAATTCAAGAGACACTTGTATAAGATAAAATGAGATGCTGGCGCAATTCGGCAAAGAAAAACAAATTGTGCCAAATTGCGCCAACAGCTCATTTTTCTATATTAAATTGCTATCCAATATGAGAGTAATAATTCGCCAAATTAGCTAAAAATAAAGGTGTTGTCTAAAATCGGATCAAGTTCTTAAAAGAAATTTTAAGAACTTGAAGCTTAATTGATCTACGTTAATAAGCAATTTTCGACAGAAAAAGTTTCCGATGAAATAACTCTGTAACTTCTGGCGGTTTAATTTCTGTAACAGATTTTAATCTTTACACAATGGATTAAATTCTTGAATTTCTTACGTTTTACTTGGAACAAATTTGTTTTACGTTTGATAAAAGAGCTTGGAAAATTTTCAGGATTCTTGAAATACTTTCGTGATAAATCTGAGATTTACTTAACTCAGTAGAATCTCGTCAGAAAGGTAAAATCCTATTTGAATTCACACCTTTGGCGATGGAGAAACGTAAATATAACCAAGTTACGCCAATAGCTCATTTTTCTGCTTTAAACTTCCTTTCAAAATGATGACGATAATTCCCCAAGTTGGGACAGTTAAAAATGTACACAAAATGGGATCTATTTATAGTAAAAACTACTCTAGTTTTCGTACAAGGGTATCCGTTCCTAACCGATTTCACTTCATTCGGGTGCTTATTGAGGAACCATCTCTAAGATGCCATTTGTTAAGTACATAAATTTTTTTGTTAAAACGTCTTTTTCAAGTTTTATCAATAAAAATTATTAGCACTTTTGGTTACCCTGCTACAATAGAAACCATTTAAATCCCGAAAAGAAGATTACAATTTAATACTATACTTAATACAATAATACTTGAATACAATTTCCAGTAAGTACTTGATACTATCTAATGTCCCTTAGTGCTATATATGTGATCTGCATAAAAAGATGTTAATGAAGCCTAATTTTTATTTAAAAACAAAGATAGGAAATATAAACTCGCGGGTGCAGTGTTTCATTGGGAGAAAAGTTAAAAGTTTTGATTTTAACGTAAAAGCAAAATTTAAACCATATAATTTAATACAACTGCATCTTAATCTTACCAGAATTTCTTAGTAACTCAATAAATTTCTAATCCCACCGTTGCCACTCTGCAAAATAATTGGGCTTGATTCTTTGGGCACTTGATAATGTGGTGTAAACCAAAAAAAAAAAGAATATTCTTATTTTGCTTAAAGTTTGTTTTCAAAAAGTTCGAATTCACATCGAGAAAGAGTTGGTATAAACAAACAAAAATTTGCTCCTTTTGTTTTCGATTTGACGCATTAAATTTTCCTTTATTTGTGTGACGGTATATAAATAAGTCAGTAACAGCCTCCGGACAGGAGTGATCATTTTTGTCTAGTGGTATATTACGTGCATATAAACCCATAGGTCACGGGTTCTAACCCAGTACAATTTGCTATTTAAAAATAGTTATCAGCGAATATTTTTTTCCCATCACTGTCACATGGGCATCAAAGAAATTAAGCCCGTTATACTAAATTATGTTAATATTCGTGTTTTCGTAAAATCTTGAAAACAAACACTAAACATAAACACTCATTCAATATATCATTCAATACAAGAGAATAGGCAAAAAACCATGAAAGATCTGGATGTAATATGAAAAGAAAATTTTGTTTTCGTCACTTTTTTAAAGAAAATATTGTTTTGTTACTTTACTTGAGCTTTACGAGATATATTTTCAGTTACTGATCATTTTCTTGCGGACTGAAAATTTGCTTAAATTGGGAAAAATTTAGAACTTCTTTAATATCACCATAGGATTTATTTTCTAATTTTAGATTCGTTTTTATTACCTAATATCAATATATTAATCTAATTTTAGATTCAGAAATTAAATCTAAATTTGCTTTTGGAAGAAAACCGTTTATTTGGAAATAATTTCTTTTCAAGGGCAGAAATCATTTTAAATTATTTAAAACTTTGCGGGGCTTGAATCTTGTTGTGGAATCAACAATTAATTTTAAGATGTTTATTTATTTATTTATTAAAATATTTATACTAACACAAGAAGCCTCTAGATTTCAAAAAAGAACAGGGCTTTGTTGATATATTTAGAATTCGCTTCAATATTGCTAGTCACTTATACAAAAAAATCTTAAAATTCAAATTCTGAGAAAAAGATTTTAAATTTAAACGAGCGAATAATTTTTACTGGAAAAGGAGCGATTTCTTCTAGGAAGGGAATTTTTCTCTATAAATAATACAATGCATTAAAAAAAAAAACATAACATCTTTGTATGGTGTGAATTGTGGTTTTTCTTATTCTGCTATGTATAGCGAGAATTCTAGATATCAATTCTTCGTGATTCTAACAATCTGGAAAACTATCAAAACGGAATAAAATCTTAAGCAATTTGGTTTATTTTAAGTCTTTTTCAACTAATGTAATACCAAATTAAGATTAGAAAGGTTTTTCTTTTTGTTATTCTTTCAGCTATTTTTATTATTTTAGAAAAAGATAGCAGTAATATCATAATTATTTTTTATTCTTCTTCAAGTTCGTAAAATAAAAAATGTTGTACATGGATTTTGGTTGCAGTAATGTACATAATACAAATCAAAATATTTAAATTTTTTGAATAGATTTTCAAAAGCGGTGAAAAATTATGAGGTATAGTGATTTTTTTTTTCTTTGTGTTTTTATCAATTTCAAGATTTTTTTTAAACACCTTGGATCATTACACATATAGGATAAAACAAATTGCAAATGTTCAGTAAGACTAAACATATTTTGGGGCCTGTTTTACTCATTCATTTTTAAGATTTCAAATCTTTAAAAACCATTTTAAAATATTTTCAAAAATCAGATGGGAAAAAAATTGTGAAACAAACACTTTCTTAATTTTTTACTGTTTTGGGGGCACTTTATTACATTTATTGTTTCCAATAAATCCAATGAGATACAATATTTGAGAAGAAAATGAAAAATTTTGCAGTTTAAACGTTACTTTTCTGAATTCAAAATGGCTGACTAGCAGGAGTCTTAGTTATGAAGCTAAAATTGAGAAAATTCCATGCATTACAAAAGCAAAGAAACCTTAATTTTTGTGAAATTAACTTTGAGTTAAGAAAAAAATAGAATCCAGAACGTATTAGATGAAACATAAAGTGATTGCCTGTTTAACCCGTTGTTTAATTCTAACCTTTGAAATGCTATTTTAAAATTAAGATATGTTAAACCGGGGGGAAAGCATTAAAATTTCAAAAATCGATTTGGCATGTCTGGGGAACGAGAATACATATTTAAAAAAAAAAAAAGAGAGAAAAAAAAGGAAAAAAATCCTATTATATAGTAATTAAATACATGCTGCCATCTAGGAGTGTAAAGAAGAACTAAACACCAAAACACAAGGAATATATTTTATGGATACAAATTTAAATAACAATTTTTACAAATTAATTAATTACAATTTAATACAAATTTTAGCAAATTTGTAAAAATTTTCTGAAATTATTTTAATTTCATCATTAGTCTGTTATGTTTTGGATTGACTGTTTTCTGTTCTTTCGCGTAAATTATGAAACATTTTTTGTTAAGAACGTAATTCCTATGCACACAATATAGATTATATCACTTTTAGAGGAAAATAAGGAAGAAATTAACATTTCTTTATCGAAATTTCCCTGCAAAAAAAATTAATAAATAAAATCGTGAAGAAGAAAGGGAAAGTTTTTATATGTGTAATCAAAAATTAAAAATTCGATAACAATTTTCTATTTTTAAAGAAGTATTCTACACTATTTTTAACGCAAAATATCCATGAAAAAAAATACTTTTATTTTCCTCAGAAAAAAGCTTCCCTAAATTCTAAAAATATTGCGTACAAAATTTTTTTTATGAATTATTAAACTCATTCACAGACACTATTTGTGAATTTGCCTCTCTTTCCTAAAATATATTCTAAATATTTCGGAATTATAAATTAAACAGAAAAATTATAAAAAATGTACAAAAATGTTGAAATTTTTTTTTAAAGATATAGTGTGGTTAATAGGTATAAATGAACTTATACCAAAAATCTCTTTTTTCTCATACATAAATAATTCGAAATTTTGAGAGTAAAGCCCATCCTTCTTTCGGCTAAAAAGAATTGATCCTTCACTTCTGTAAAAATATACCCCTTACATATTTTTTTTTAAACAAATTGATACCAATACTCGCGATTAATTAAAACACCAAAACAAACTTTTTATATACCCATTGTCGCCTCAAATGATCCATAAAATTATGCTGCGCTTTTTGAAGGTGCAATGGTTATTTATAGGAAATGTTTCTGACTGTATGAGTAAAACTGGATTGTTTTAATTTCAAAAGATGATGATTCTCACGTCGGCATATAAATTTCATTTTATTATACAAATCCAATTAACAGAGTTGTGGTTTCAGAAAATTTTTTAACTATCGTATTTACTCGAATCTAAGCCGCACCATTTTTCCATAGTTAATGCTACTGAAAATCGGGTGCGGCTTAGAATCGAAGGCAAAAAATTTTTTGCATGGGGGAAATTAAGTTTCAACCCCTTTCAAAAGGAAACATGTAACCCCGTCCTTTCTGGCCACTTGCTTCAATGACATCCTTTCTGCAATTTATCTGTAGTAATTAGTCTTTCCTAAACATCGTTGTCTGCTCGTATTTAGAAAAAAAAAATTTATACGCTTTCATTGATCACCTAAACATCAAAGATATCCGTAATAACATCAAGATGAGTTCACTATGACGCAATTATGAAAAGGGAGGCAATTTTAAATGCATTAGAAAACAGAAACAGAGTAGTGGCAATGAAAATTTGATACAGATAAAAAAAATATACGTCAATGGCGTAAGCAAAATATAATTTTTGCTTGTAAATGTTCAACAGCCTTAAATAACATTTTTTTACATTCTACTATAAAACATTCTTTAAAACAATGGGAGTGTGACGAATCCTTTTCGAAACGTGCTACTTACAGTTAGATTAATTATAGGATCACTTATGTATTTGGAAATTTTTTAATACTGGTCAAATAAATTAATTATTAACTTTTTGTTAATTTCTTTTATTTCTTAATTATTTGATATCGATGAACCTTTTACACATTTTTCTTTTATTTTTTCTCAAAAACAAGTAGAGAATTGGGGGTGCGGCTTTGATTCGAAAAAATACGGTAAATATTAATTTCAACTTTTTAAAAAAAATTTTAATTTTTTTTACCATTTTTTTTTTGTAAGATTAGGGTTAAGAGCTTCAAAGAAACAAACTTTAAACAAAAACTTACAGTAGAACGTCGTTTATCCGAACTTTTATTATCCGGAGCGTCAAATATCCGAACCAAAGTCTAGATGCGTTTTCGAACAGTGCAATGCTCAACAGTTGTTTTGTGTGAGGCCAAAAGTGACGGGAAACCTCAAGGTCAGGGATATTTGGGGAATTTCAGTTGTGTGATTTGGTAAACCTCTGCGCGGAATATTAGGTCAGTTTGTTTCCAAGTGAGGGGATGTATACGTGTTCTTTTGTTGAGTTTTGTTGATGTAGAAACCTGGATGGCATGCGATGCAGAAGACTGTGGATTTCAAATGCTAATTAATGACGAGATTGTGACTACTGTGCAAGAAGAATCCGACCCTGTCGACGATGAAACGGATGAAGACGAGGACAACAACAACGAAAGTAGCAAGGGTCCATCAAATGCTGAGCGTTTCTGCGTTAGAGACAGCTACGGAGTGGTACGAAAACAATCAGAGTGCTGTCCTATTCAACTACTGCTGCTCAAGAGAATCACAGACCTTGCAGTGAAAAAACGAAGGTGTACAATGGTACAGCGAAAAATAAGTGATAATTTTACACAATTAAGGTAAAATTGCGACATTTTGCACCTATTTTGCTTTTACTTCAAGCACGTTTCCTTCATTTGATGATTTTCAATATTTGTATAGTGTCCAGTATCACATACTTCAGGAATCGCATTCGGTTTTCGGTTATCTGAACAATCGCGTATCCGAACGGTGTCCGGTCTCAATTGATTCGGATAAACAACGTTCTATTATACTTTCAATCTTTGGTATATAATGTCCCTCTTTCTCTGAATTAAAGAGAGCGAGTGAGAGTTTATTAATGCCGCACTATTAAGCAACACAAGAGCCATGGGTGACAGATCTCGTAATTCTGAACTACAGTCAAGTAATGAGGACGACATTTGAGCTGGCACCCCAACTCCAAACTACCACACCACGACTACGGGAGGATTATTGAGCCTCTGTAAATTCAACACGCATCAACCCACTACACGGGGAATCATCAGCGGCACTTGAGCTCCAACTAATAACATATCAGTTTCGAGTTTGTGACCATAATTACTTGGCTACCACGGCCACCTAAATTCAAGAAGAGGGTGTACTTGAAAATTGTACTAGATCCTGATATTTAGGCATACAGTAGAATGTTGTTTATCCGAATCAATTGGGACCGGACACCATTCGGATACGCGATTGTTCGGATAACCAAAAACTGAATGCGATCCATGCAGTTTAAGAAACCGGACACTGTACGAATAATGAAAATCATCACATGCGGGAAACGTGCTTGAAGAAAAAGCGAAATAGGTGCAAAATGTCGCAATTTTACCTTTATTGTGGAAAATAATCTCTTATTTTTCGATGTAGCATTGTTCACCTTCGTTGTTTCGCTGCAAGGTCTCTGATTCTCTTGAGCCGTAGTAGTTGAGTAGGACAGCACTCTCTGATTGTTGCTCGTACCACTCCATTGCTGTCTCTAACGCAGAAACACGCCAGCATTTGCTACTTTCGTTGTTGTTGTTGTAGTCCTCGTCTTCATCCGTTTCATCGTCGACAGGGTCGGATTTTTCTTTCACGTAAGTCACAATCTTATAATCATTTAGCATTTGAAATTCAGTCTTCTGGATCTCATGCCATCCAGGTTTCTACATCTCTAAACTCATCAAAAGAGAACGTATACACCCCTGCACTTGGAAATAAACTGATCTAATATTCCGCGCAGATGTTTACCAAATCACACAACTGAAATTCCCCAAATATCCCTCACCTTGGATTTTCCCCGTCACTTTTGGCCTCACGCGAAATAATTGTTGAGCATTGATTGCACAATTCGAACACGTATCTGGGCTTAGGTTCGGATATTTGACGCTCAGGATAAGAAACGTTCGAATAAACGACGTTCTACTGCAACTAAAAATATCTCAAGTCTGCGTCTTGTCCTTAAATATAACTTTGAATCAATTAAGTTAAATTTTAAAAATGGATTAAAAGTTTCACATGCATGAAAAGAAATTACTTTAATATCGTGCAATATTCAAAAAAAAAAGTATAATAATAATGTTTATTTTTAAAATTCACGAACCATTCTTTCTGCTTAAATGATATGATGTAATACAAAGTTCTCAAAACGTATATTTTTTCTGTTCTAGGCACGTTTTTATGCGTCGTATTTATATAGCTGATTAGCTCACATATAAATATTCTCGGTATATTTGTAAACATCACTAAATTGTATGCATAATTTATTCTTAGAATAAAGTTACATTTTGTTATTTTATCAAATAAACACTTAAAATTACTAAAATGTTTTATTAATATTGAAGTGAATACCTCTTTATAAATAAAAAGAGTTCGGTGACAGTTAACGATCATACTAATCATACTAATAACATACTAACACAAGAAAGAAACACGAAGGCTATATAGGTAGCAGACCTCCTAATTCTGTCCAGCAGGACACGAGCCCTGGACACGCTGGCCACAAGTTCGTGATCAAGAGGAAACGGTATTACTTATTCTCAAAATAAAGTTTTAATTTTAAGAGTATAATTTGCTTTGTAGAATCCCTGGAGAACGATTCATTTTGACGTAACTCTTTTTCAACCAAGATTTATTATTCATAATAGAAAAGAGATATTTCATACTTCACTAAAAGAAATAGTTTATTACAGCAGTATTATAAATCCAATCCCTAAAAATTAATTAAAATAATAATTTTTACATGAATTACACAACTACTCATGATCGTGTCAAAGAAGCCTAAAATGATTTCTGCTTAACCCCTAAAAGTGCAAGCTTGCTTAAATACGAGCACGTTAAGGGACATGGTACGATTTAAGCAAAAAATTTTAATTTAAGGATTTTTAAAAATTTTTTGGTTGCCTCCTATGTGTGTATACTATGCAAAACTGATTTTGTGCTCAAAATTTCATTACAAGTTAGCCATTTAATTTTTTTAGGGGAAAAACTTCAAATTTTTAAAGTGATTTTTAAATACTACTCCTCTTACAAAAATTTACGTACATGCATGAAATTTGATTTAAAAGTACGTCAAACTATGTATAATATACAAGTTTGTATGGGTTTTACGATAACATGATTGGTATTTGTACAATATTTCTTTTTATATATATATGAATGCTTATTATTCCTTAAAAATTGTATAAATACTGAATTCAATTATTTTTAAAAAATAAACATTGATCTGATTCAAAAATGCATACCAACTTTTGTTACATGTACTATTAGCAATGTGTAAAAAAATATTCAAAGCATTAGGCACTATAGAAAAAAAGCCTTAGCATTTTAAATGAAGAAAAACTAGTTATTTTATGTTTTCAAACTTTTAATTTGCCATAGGGATATGAATAAAAACGAATCTAAAAGCTACCATAATCCTGCGTTTTTTAAGTTAATAGCTTTCAAATTTTGTGATTTTGTAGAAAAGTATATAAAGAATAATTTAGGCTAAAAAAATTAGATTTGATTTTTTGACCAAATTTTGTCAATTGAATCGTATTGTGTCCCCTTAAATAAGCCAAACTGTGCACACTCGAGAAAATTCGAGCGGAATCGTATTTTATGCTTCTATAGTTTTCACACTCGAATTTTAAGCGATCGCCATTTGCACTCGTGAGACTGACTGCGAATTGTCTTCGTGTTTTTGAAAATTTAAATAAAGGACATTGTTTCTTATATTTATATTACAAGAAAAAAAGGAGAACAAATATTTTTAAAAAATATTCATCCATTTGCTGACATCAGCTTTAGGAACGCATATGTTTGTAAAAAAGAATGGAGGTGAAAGAAAATTTAGATTTCAGAAGCAAATTAGTCGAAAGTCTTATACAAGGTTATCATAGAAATACAAATATAAAAAAAAATCGGGTAGACCAAAATCTTCTGGAATGCTACGACTAACGGAACGTTATTTTCCCCCAGTTTTGTTCCACCAACACCAAAAAAAAAAGCTCCCACAACATAGTACGCTGTGTATTGTGCTAAAAGGGATAGCAAAGAAGAAAAGAAGGGGAAAAAATGGCGTGTGGAATGCCACGTGATAGAAGTGAAACTTCTTGGTACATTCGCTTCTCCACGAGCAATACGAAGATATTTCTCTTCATTCCATAACAACGTCTGTTGCTGGGCTGTAAGACTCTCTTCAATAGTTATATTTTCACTGATTTCATCTTGAAGAACATGAGACGCACTCTGTTTGAAATTGAAGAAACTATTATCGATTGTAACATCATACATTCTGTACAATGGAGTAGCTACAAAATATTGCAAACATGTTTTGATGTTTCTTTTAGTACCAAACCCATCAGATAACTAGTTCTGTGAATTTTCCTCCGTTTGATGTGAACATTGCCATAGTAATCATCATCAACATTCCGTGGCAGTCGATTGGCCATTGTATTGACGGATACTGGAACATTGATTATTTGCCCTAATATTCCAAACTGACCGTGTACATGTCTCAATCATCTAATTTGTATGAAAGGTATTCGTGGAGAAATGAGTCTTTCTGATACCATATCCAAAGTAGGAAGATGTGCTGGAATTTCTGGGTATACAAAACCATTATATTTTGATAAATTTGGTATACTTTTCCTATTTAAACTTTGTCAGCAATTGTAGCATACTTTAACGTCTTCTAAATTAATTACCGGTAAAATATTTTGTAAAATATTTTTATGCTCAGCAACAGGCCCGTTCTCAAATCATCTCTAAACCATAATCTATCACAAATCGAACACCCGTGACCGAAAGGATTATCAACGAATCGCTTTTGGAAATCTTTGTGAGCATTTTTATGGGAATCATAGTCTTTGTAACGTAAGGCAGAATTTATTATCGATTCACATGCATCAGTTCCAACACGTACTAGACTTGTTGAGGGCTCTGTACTTGTTGACTACACAGGGTGGTTCACAAAGTCCGTATTAATCGGTGATGGCCTTAGATGAGTCTCAATAGCATTCCCATCATCAGTCATTAAACTCGGCATTAAAAGAATATTTTGCAATGTTTTTTTCCGTGCTTGATATTCTCTCATGTACTCTGATCGAGATTTGGCAGTAACTCTTGATGAATTCGCACTATTTTTCTGTTTTTTTTATCACTTTTTCGACTGGACTTTCTGCTAGTTTTTCTTTTCTTTTTCTTTCACGAAACTCTTTTCCTCTTTGTGCATTTAATTTAGGGATTCTGATTAGAATCAATAATAATTCAACGCAATAATTCGATAAGTATTTCTCTTGGATCTTGATAAATTTCTAATGGGGGTTTCATTGTATCTTTGTTTTCTTTTCAAGTTGTTCATTTCTTGTTCCAAGGTGGCGTGGTTGGTTTGTCGCTGGCCTTCTGCACTCATCAAGGGTGGGGCCCCTACCAGAGCTGGGGGCCAGGTCCAACACCCGCTTAATCCACCACTGCCCCCCCCCCATGGAGCAAAACGAATCGAAAACCCAACCATGTGAAGAACGAATGTAGAAAAGTTGCAGTTTCTTCGTTTCTACCGAAACGAATTCCTCCCCCCACCACCACCACCACCACTAACTCCTGACCGCTGATGCTATTTTTAGCAAAGGCGAACCCCTCTCTTTTTTCACTCTGTTTACTCCCTCTCATAGGTTCACTAGCTAACTGAAGAAGAAGCCTAGATGCCTCTAGGCTGGTTCTGAGGAAAATAATATATTCCAGACCCCGCTGTCTTTTCTACCAGCTCGATATTTTTTCACCATTGCGACGATTTGGGGGAGATGGCGGGGGAAATCACTACTTCCGTTCGTTTTCTCCCTGTTACGCAAAACTGGGCAAATTTTTCATTCACTCGTGAGCATAGAAGTTAACTTCAAAAAGAGTCTTTACATGCGTTTTTGCAGTAGAACGTCGTTTATCCGAACGTTTATTATCCGGAGCGTCAAATATCCGAACCAAAGTCCGGATACGTTTTCGAACAGTGCAATGCTCAACATTTGTTTCCTGTGAGGCCAAAAGTGACGGGAAAAACCAAGGTGAGGGATATTTGGGGAATTTCAGCTGTGTGATTTGGTAAACATCTGCGTGGAATAATAGATCAGTTTTTTTCCAAGTGAAGGGCAGGGCCGATCCTAGGGTATCGGCCGCCCGCGTGCAAAGACCTATTTTGCCGCCCCTCTAGAGAATTTTCAGATTTTGACTAATATTTAACGTTATAAACTCATGAACTTGTATAAGAAAAAAAAAAGTAAAATATTAACAAAAATGCAAATTAAATTTCAAGTGCAAGAATTTATTTTTTGGCCAGCTAATAGGTTATAACAATGACCAAATACTTAAACAAAATCATAAGAAAACGAAAATATTACCTTTAAAAGAAAAATAGATATATTATAACTAGAAATGCGAAGCAGCAGTATTTATTCGGAAAATATTAGCTAATATAAAAAAAAAGTATTAAAGCATAAATCTCGTGAAACGAAAAGTATATAAATCTGTTTTTCTACAAACACTACCTAATAATTAACTATAAAATAACTTTTTTGACTTTCTGAGAGGTAAATTTGTCAATAATTTCAGTAAAATCAATTTGTTCAGGATTTCGGATTCCATAAAGATGATAGCCAAATCTGAGTGCCTTGTGCCCTATTATTTCTAAAGTAATTTAATAATTTTTAATTTACTGAAACTTCTTTCATTAGAAGGAGCAGAACCAGGTAAGATTTTAAAAAAATTCTTATTGCTAGAGCAAAATTTGGAAGGTGGGGGATGAGAAATAATTTTTTATTATAATTTATAATCTCGCAAATGGTTGTTCTTACCTAGAAAAATATTTTTGAAGGAAATTTTTTGATTAAAGAGCTGTATACCCTCTATATTTTCACAATACTTTCTTCCTCCTGTACCTGTAACTTAATATATGGTCGCGGTAACCTAGCGGTCAACGTCATGAACTGAAGTGTCATGAGTTCAAGCCTAGAACCGCTGAAGCCCCACGTGTAGAGGAGCCTATGCACATTAAATCTGTCGAGACTAAAATTTTCTCTCGTTGTTGTGGTGTGGAAGTCAGGAAAACGGGGGTTTCAGCTCAAGTGTCATCTTTATCATTTGACCATGGTTCAAAATTACAAGGTACATCGCCAATAGCCCTCGTGTAGCTTCATAGTGCGACGTAAAAAAACACTCACTTGGAAATATTGTGAAACTCATAGAGAAAGCGGAAATATTGAAAAGCATTCAGATAATGAGGTAAATCTTTCATTTACCGAAGGGATCACGTGATCAATAATTGTAAAATACACTGCTGGCCCCACAAAATGCGACACCAAGAAGGACTAGAGATATCACAGCGAAATTTATTTGGCAGATAACATGTTGTACAAAGATCAAATGATTTAAGTTACAGCCTCTTGTGACGTGTGGATGATGACCAAATCAGCAGTTAGTGTAGCCGCCATTGTTGACTATAACCACTACCTCATGCCTCGGCATAGAATCAAAGAGGCTTTGGTTATACCCTTGGAGTACAGCAGTCCATGCGGCTCTCACATAGTGGTAAAATTGATCTGGTGTAGTAGCGGGGGGTGTATCCCGGGCTAGTCGTTGTGCAAGCATAGACCCCACGGTTTCGATTGGCGATAGATTGGAAGAACAAGCAAGCCAAAGAAGCAATTCAATCTGATAGGTAAAAAAAGAATTGAACATTGTGTGGCACATGTGGCCACGCATTATCTTGTTGGAATATGGTTGATGACAAGCACTGAATGTATGGGAGGACCACGGCCTCCAACGCCTCAGAGATGTAGCTCTGGCTGTTCAGTGTACCAGCAATGCGTACCACAAGGCAGCCTCTCACTATGGTGTCTCCAAACTCGAATCCGACCAACTCGATGTTGCAGGCAGAAGCGAGGTTCGTCAGTAAACATAATGTCGTTCCATTCCGTTGTCTATGTTCACAGTTCATCGCACTATTGGCGGCGCAAACGCCTATGGTTTCTAGTCAAGGGTAAATGGAGCAATGGATGCCTTGCGGACATTCTACTCTGCGGCAAACTGCTTCGAATGGTATGATCAGACATCGAATGATGCGTAATAGACTGAATCTGTTGTGCTATGATTCCCGATGTGGCTGCGAGATCCATTACTGCCAAGCACACAATCCACCTGTCATCACGGGCAGTGGGGTAACGAGGTGGGTGCGATCAGCCCTGTTGGCCTATCGTTTCCTCCTGAATCTAATGTTGACAGATCCGTATCAATATAAATTATCGCATTTAAGAGATTTTGTTTGTATAACTGATTTCTTTTTTATGAAATTACTATATTATTGTTACAAAAATATAAATAATTATTAATGTAAGAATCTTACACTAAAGTTTGATAAAGAAAAATAGTAAATAAGAAAAGTTGCGAAAATGCTCCACTAAAGAGTTTGGGGGTTCATTCCTCTTTTCAAATTGCTAATTCAATTAAATCCTACAAGTATCCGAAAAGAAAATGAAATAATAATACTTTTAAATATTAGTACTTATGTTATTCACATAAAAACAAATATCTCGGAACTTTGATCAGATTTTCGAGCTGGTAGGCTACGAAAAGTGATTCTCTTGAAAACTAAATACTTTGAATACTCAATTAACTAAACCTTATTAAAGACAAGTATCCAAGTACTTTGAGTTGAAGAAGCTCTATAGCAGACGAAAACTGATAAGGAAAAAAATAGTTTACCAGCGGTAGCTAGAAAAATTCTCACCAACCCTACAGGCAGGGGAAGGGGTACTTATTCTCTTATTACACTCTTACTCCACTCTGCTGGAGTAATGAACATTCCAGGAAGTTCGGGGTGAACGATCGCAAATCGCCACAGTAGGGACAGCCAAAATTTATATCCGAGGTTGAAATCTACAGTCAAGTCAGAAATAGCTACCTAATACAGTGATTCCCAAAGTGGTCTATATAGACCCCCAGGGGCCTATGGCGACCTGAAAGGGGTCCACGTTAGTGAAAAAATAATTTGGGGGTCCATGAGATATAAATGGGGGTCTATGATAGTGTCTCTCATTAAACCAGATCATGGTTTTAATTTTAAAAGAAAATTAAATCAAGTGGAAACCGGATTTTACCCATTTCATAAATTTATTTACTAAATTTAATGCGGTTCATTTAGGCGGCTGCATAAATGTTATTAAAACAAGGACAATCATTTCAACATTTTTTGGCGAGAATTAAGCTAAAGGAGCTAATATTGTGGAGTCATGAATTTTCCCAATTGTTCAATTAACTGCAGAAAATGACTTTTTAACGTATGTTTAACGTTTAAATGCCCTTTATTCAGATTTTGAAACAAGGTTTGAGAATGCTTTGACTACGGTAATACCACAGTAGGCAATGAATTCATATGGTCAGATTGTAAAAAATAAATATCGTATTACGAGAGGAACTGATCTGAATAGGCACTAACGAGTTCTTAAAGTTAAGTTAGAAACGCATGTCAAATATGTCTTTTAAAGCCATTTTCATGTCAAACGTATGTCTTTTTAAAGCCATTTTGGCTTTAAAAGACATACCTGTTACTTATCCCGATTTATGGAATATCATAAGAAAGTTCTTATTTGCTTCTCCTGGTGATAAGGAGTTTCAGCGCGGTTGCCAATCTCCAAAACAAAAGAAGATTGGGGGGGGGAGACTAATTTAAGAGATTTAGGGTTAAACCTGACAAAATTGGATACCAAATGTTGAAAATTTGTTATTCAAGCACCAGATTCATTCCTCCCGTTAAAAGTTCTTGTTTGTTGCACATTTATTTTATGTATTACTTGAATTTTAATTTTAAAATTAATTAACATGTTTTCCACTACACTTCTCTACAGTTAAAAATTTAAATATTTTAAAGTATCTCTATACCAGCTGTCAGAAAGACATTTAAGTTGATACATTTGCAAAAATTCAATATTAGGTAAACAGGGGTCTACCTCAAACCGAAAAATATGGTAAGGGTCTATAAGACAAATAAGTTTGGGAACCTTTGACCTAATAGATTATTTAAGCCTCGTTCCATCCCCGGGAATGCAAAAAGTATGAAAATCTTACGATTTCCCAGGTTCCCGGGAAAGAAACCCTATCTTCAACATAATAAGTGGGTAACTACATATTAGATCCTTTGTTTTACTATATGTTTTCTTTTGTTTTTGTTTTTCAGTGTTATCCTTACATATTTCAGTGCTTATTACACTTGGAGCTTTAAAAAAACGCATAATACCACAAATTTTTTAATATGGTACTAAAATACTGATAAGTACCTACAACATAAAACTTAGAACCTCGGCAAACTACGCTAACATTACTAATGATGTATGAATATTAAAGTGTTTTCAAACAGTTTTTGTAATAAAAATTATTTAATCAAAAGAAACTGCAAGATTTTTTTTTCAAAATAACTTAATACCAAATAAAACTACTGGAAACTACCTTTAATAGAGGTACAACACTTACACTAAAAAGGAAAACGGGCATCGTTTATAAGCGCTGTAAAAGCATAGACACAAAAATCTCACTTCTTTCCTCTATTTTGATTTTCTAAATTGTAAATCTATTATTAAATTGAGTACTTTTAATTTCCCAAATTACATATCGAATTTAAACATGTCTTAGGTTATATTAACCATATAAGAATATTTTGGGTAATGCAACTTTCACAAAAATCATTTTTGAGATTCTTTTTGTTAAGCATCGATCTTCAGTACGCCGCCAGTGTCGCTGATAAGTGAAAAAAACATTCTTTATTGCGTTATTGTCGGTACTCCCCCGAATTGTTGCTATCAAACAAAAAATGTGTGTAAAGAGTAGATATTAATGGACAATGGACCAATGCATTATGCTCTAACGTTTTAAACTGTGCTATCGAGAAATCGGGACCTACTTTTATTTTCCAATATTTATTTAAAATTCAGCATATTTTTATTCGACATATTATAAGTTTTATTTGTGAAATTCGTAAAAAAATATTGCTCTATTAACAGAACTATATGAGGCTTGCGGCCGCCCCTTGTTTGGCCGCCCGCGTGCGGCGCACGCGCTGCACACCTGCTA
>BMAO01019275.1:0-46014 GCA_019973975.1 Trichonephila clavata
TAATATTTGATAGTTATTCTAAAAAATAAGTAATAACAGACCATCAAAGTGAAAAATAAACAATTTCAAAGCTATTTTTTTTAAATTAATTGATCATAAATAGCTAAGACCTCTTGAAAAATACATTTTGCTCTATTGCGAATGGTTAATTGATAAATAATAAGGAAAATCTCAGATATAATTTATCATTGCTCCTATTATAACATTAGTTAAACATAAAGGAAAACAAAAATGTTTTGCGTTTGTATCTGTTACTGATACAGTTAACTTGTCTACTCCTTGAACTTCAAGGATATTATAATGCTGGAGCAACCGGTAGCCACATAGTACTTTTTCTATGTGGGCTGTTTTATCACTGTTTACTTCTACTATCAAAATAAATATTTTTCCACAAGTAAGTGCAGCACTTTTTTCCTTTGTCCCACGCTTATTTAATAAATATTCAATTCTCTCACATTGAATTGTTCTTATTTGCATGTTAGTTTTGCCCTCTTGTAGAAGACATTGCTTGAAAACAGGTTAAAAATATGTTTTTCAATGCTCCACAACGTAAAACGCTAACATATATACACCTTTTAAATTCTTCGTTTAAAAGCATTGAAATGAAGCGTAGACATACGTTATTGCAAAGAATCTTAAGTGATTCAAAACTGATTAAAATTAGCTAGAATTGGATCAAAGATTTTTCGAGGGTTGTATTTCATACTTTAACTGTCAAGCAATCGTTATTCTATAGAATATCTAGTTATATCGCACACTTCAATAATTTTACATACTTTAACTGACTTGTTCAGTTATTTCATAAAATACCTCATTATTCAATGAAATTACGGATTTCCCACTTTAACGGTAACATATATATATGTACACGCAATTTGAAGCATGGTGTAATACTCAATCTTAAATTGCAAAGCAGACAGAGATAACATTAGCTTCTTTTAAATTATTAATTATCTTTCCATTTTCATTTCTTCTCCAGCAACAAATTGCACATTGTCTTGACAATCCCTGTTATTTATGAAATATTTTCAAGAATATAAATTCCTGCCTTCACCACAAAGAAAATTTCAGATGAGAAGTACTTCAGTACCATGGTTAAAATGCATAATAAAAACACTAGCACTATTAATCTCACTGTAAGAATTAAAAATATGCGTGCAATTTAAAGATAGAAGAAATATTAGTGCACGTACAGAGTATAGACAACCGTTTGTGGCTAGCATTCGGCAGCCCGTACGGTGTACGGGAAAACCAATTAAGGCAGGGGTACTCAACCCTTTTCCCGCCAGACCGATGCATGGGCAATGGCAATGGGTGGACCACTCAGGAAAGCTCGGTGAGCGCAGGTTGAATATTTCTGAGTTTAGGGGTTAAGGAATGTCGAGAACAATTATCACATTTGAAGTCTACTGCATTTTTTTTATTAATACTTAAAAGAAATTTATTTTCTAGAAGAGTACAGTTCAAAATCACACTTTTTTGTAAATATATATTACAACACAAGTCCTTCTAAATACCATCATAGAAATATTTTGCATTTTAATATAACTCCAAAAAGATTCTTAAGTAATTCCTGACACATTTTCCTATTTTTTTAATTAACAATATTATAATATGACTTATTACGCACCGTAGCATCATTCCGAAAGCATACAAATGTCCTGTCCTAAAAACATAAAACAAAATCCAACAACTCAACAGTTTATCTTTTACATCTATTAGTTATCAGCAGCAATTTTTCATTATCTTTAGGAGAATTAGGTTTCAACATAACATGATTTAAAACACGTCACGTTAAACATCTCTAATTCAACCTTAATTAACTTAGTGATAAATGCATAGGTATTTAATGGTAAATACTTGTTCTTCATTCTATATATTGTATCTTTCCATGTAGATGCATGTTCCCCCGCAGCATAATAGCCTTCTTCCATTCTTCTAATCTTTTAAATCTGCCCGTAAACTGCTTCCCGAGTTACACAGAATCGCTTGAAAGCATTTTCGTGTACCCTTGGCACTCTTCCTGACATTTTATATGCGGATAATTATCTTTTGCCCATGAATTTGTGAGGTGCGAAGTGTAGGTTGGACATTTTGTTTCCTTTTTTTTATTGTAACCCGCAACAGCAGATTTATGCTCAACTGAAGCTCAGATATTTTATGACCTAGATCTAGGTGACTTCGAACTCTTTTGACAACCGAGCAAATTTAAAAGTACCCAGGGATGAAGTGAAGGCTCGGGGTCCTTATATTTTCTATCTTGTCATAAAGATACAGATTTATAGATTTTCTGCAAAGTTTTAAAGTAATGATAAAAATGAGTAGCGTAGAAAGAAAAATTACTTTTATGTTAAAATGAACATGTAGCTTACTAAATAAAAACATGAATAATTTATTTTATTTTTTCACACACACACACATAAAAAGATTATTTGTTTTAAGTCATCGCAAATTAATCTTAATTGTAAAGTAAAATGTAAAGGTGTACACGGATAAAGTCCTAAACTTGTATATGTTTATTTTACTTATATACTTACAAAAAATTCCTGCATTTTTGTACATATATGTAATATATCAAAGTATTTTTTTATATTTCCCATTCATCTTATATGCATGTTAATTACTAAACTAGATTATATTGTTCCCTAACAGCCAAAATAAATAGTATGTAATAATGAAGATTTATTTACATTTACATAAAATAAATTTATAATTGCGCACATTTTTTACGACTCGAGTGTTTGTGCATGAAAAATAAAAAAAAAATCATCTTAAAGAAACTAATTCAAAATTTATTTTTACAGTTTCTAAGCGATTATTAACTTGAAAAAGAAGTAATGATCACACGCAAAAGCCTACATTAGTGTTTATTTAAATTTTTTGTCGAAGAAAGTAATCTTTGAAAAATATATCATCATCAAATTATGAATTTCTGTTTCTTTTTCGAAATAATTCATTTAATTAATTAATTATAGGCTATATTTGCAATAAAACTATCTATTTAATTTTTACAATAGAATATGTCGTAAGTGAGAGTTATATTACCGTCGCTCTATAAAACTGCATGAGGGCTATTGGCGACTAATCTCGTAATTTGAATTATCGTCAAATGACACACCTGAGCTGGCACCCCTCTCTCCTAACTTCTACACCTCACCCACGGAAGGCCGTTTGCGCCCCGACCGATTTAACATGCATTGATCCTCTCTACTCGGCGGGTCTTCAGTGGTACTAGGCTTAAGCTCATAACATACCAACTACGAGACCTTGACTTTGAAACTAGGCTACCACGACCACTAAATTCGCCATAAAAGAAGTATAAAAATGAAGTGCACTGCAATTTGTAACAATCTTTCTGTAAAATATAAAAGCAATATATAAAATTAATATTTCAAAGAAATTAAGAATTCTGGTAAAACATGGCAATACATGTCTAAATCTAATTTTTTAATGGGGCTATGCATTAGTATTTTAACTTTTGCAGACCTAGTACATTCCCCAGAAGCTAGTTCACTTTCTAGCGCGGCACCATATAGGGCCTATATTATAGGCGATACCAATGGACTAAATTCATGACGGTCTCATGATAATATAAACGTGTTCTATATTGAATTCAAAACCGACAATAAACTATATAGCTCGTACTTTTTATTCTATTTGTAAAACTTAGGTAAAATTTCAAATTGCATAATTAGGTAAAGATGCTCAAAAGTTATAAAAAGAAATTTCTGCAAAAAGATTTTAAAATTAAAGAAAATAGTCTTGTTTTGTACACGTACTCTTAAATAAAGTGACAAATATTAATTTAAAAAAAAGTTTCTGTAAAAAGCGTAATTTGGCAACAACGAAGTTCATGAACTGATTTTCTGAAAATAGATAATTGCATTTATCGTGACTATGACGTCACATGTGTTTTTGTACTTGTTTGGCTAAAAACACGTGGTTTAAAATTATAATGTGATTATGACGTCACATAAATTTAGTCCATTACTGCAAGTAATTTTGACGCCCTGTTTCCTCCCTAGAGAGAGACGTCTGAGCTCTTGATGATGCGAATCTGTACTCTATAAGATTTTTAATTTTCCGAAAGCATCCCAAGCCACAAACAGACACTCTCGGGACCCTTTTACATACCGTATAATCATACGACATGGCTGCTGTCGATCTTCAGCATCATGAACATCCAATGATGATGCTGAACTCGCAACCTTGGGTGCAGAAGGCCAGCGACAAACCAACTACGCCCCCCAGCTGGCAAAAAATAATTAAATCTGAATTAAAAATAGATAAAATACATAAATAAGTAGCTAATGGGAAATGTCTTATCTAAATCTATTCTGTAGAAATTATACAAATTAGTACTTTTCTTGTTGGTAAAATTGACTTTATTAAAAATATTCAAAATTTAAGTTTATTTTTGTAAATTATTTCTTTTATTTTTTTCACATAGAATACACACACTCTCTCTCTTATGACACAAAATCCATGCAAAGCAATTAAGAATTTTGAAGGCTCAGTTAAATAAACCGAATCACCACATGAAAATGCTAATTATAGTGTAGAATTACAAGTGATTTCAAGTATGTTATTAAATTTTATCGCTGAGCTGAAACAAACCCCAAATGGGGAAAAGACAAAACAAAATAAAATCACTTTTTTCTTCTAGCACAAATTTATATATATTTTTAAATTAAAATTTTTAAAAGATAAATAGAATTAGAGAATATTTAATTAAACTCACAGGATATAGTCATCAAAATTATTTTTAGTTTAGTTAATAAACTGATAAGAGTAGGACTTTTATGAATACTAATTAAAAAAAAAAAAAACTGTATGTGTTACTAGTTCAAGTGAAGAAAATTACACTGACTCTTTAATTAGCAAAAATCTAATTTTATTTAAATTTTTAAGTATACTATTAAAATAAAAAGTAATTAGTGGTACATCAATATATATTTTTTTTAGAATTTTTAGTTAAGATTATGCCCGTCAACGAAAGGATTTATAAGAGAACATAAAACCATTAATTCTACTATGGTGCCGGGGTTGAAGCAAAATGCTAATCTCTTTTTATATATATTTTACTTTGATTAACTTGCAGTTGACACCGTGATGTCTTTTTTCAGCTATTTTTTGCTATGTTAAGCATGGTGGGGGTGTTTTTTAAGTCAGAGGAAAATTAGATTGATTAAAGCCTCATCAAACTCGCAAGCTAAGACCTTTTACCAAACACTGTATAATTACTTATGAAAATTGTTTACTTTTTTCCTTTCAAAAGAAAGAAAAAAAAGTAAAGGTTTAAGGTGTAACAAAACAGCTTACTTTGGGAGAAGATTTTTAATTTTTTTCTCCCAACTCTTCTAGGATCAGGATTTTTTTTTCAATAAACAAATTGTAAAAGAAAAGCGTCTTTTTTTTAGGTAATCCTATAGCTTAAGCTTTTTTGAAAAGGTACGTTATTAAAAAAAATCTAAAAAAACTCTTTCAACTTTTTCCTTTATTCTGACAGTGATGGAATAAGCTATTGTAATAACCACCATCCTAAACGCTACAAAGCTGCCAACTCTTGTGGAAAACCTAAAAAATTTGTTCGCAGAGCTTGTGAGGAATATTTTTTAGGTGCTGCTTCTTTACTTCGAAATTCTGCTTCGCGGAACTCTTGCTAGATTTATGCTGCTTTCTTAGAAAAACTGGAAAAATAGGAAATTCTTAACATATGTTTTGGAATTGAGGAACAAACAGTGACGTATGTATAAGAATAAAAAATTTTGAGAAAATGTAAATTTTAGTATTTTAAGTGTGGTTTTGTTGTTTTCTTAAAATGCCTTAGAATAATTTATAAAAATAACATGTTTCAATGTATTTTTTATTATAATAGATGATCAAATATTTGTATATCCCCTTTCAAAGTGGGCTTCATATATGTAACTTCTCATAAATCTATGATTTAAATGACAGCAAATATATTTGATATTTGAAATTTGTATTTACACGAAATTTCTAGTATTAACTTCAATACTCGTTGTGTATCTATAATATTCCTTACGAATATCATTCCACCATTTTGGTATTTTTCCTTTTATATAATACCATTTTGCCAATAATAATCACATTATTCATATGTTTAAGCAAAACAGGGATTTTTATAGACGGATATATTATGTAGATCAATCATATATATTTTAATATGATAGTTTTAGATTCGGCAAAAATCTTTAGTTGATATATTCAAATCATGCATTTTTACTTTCCATTTAAAATGAATCGTAATAAAAGATCAAGTGTTTTAAAGGTCATGTTTTTTATGATATGATAAGTGCATGCGAAAACACAAAGAATCGTAATATTTTTAATGGTGTCCCTATATTACACTTTAACTTATTAGAAGCATATAAAAAACGATATAAAGTTAAAGAAAAATACAATTTTTTTATAGTATCTTTGTGATTTACAATTCATTATTAATCTCCCTTTCTCTTCTTAAAAGAAATCTTAAGGCTTTATTAGTTCCCTTTGAAGCTAAATTTCTATAATTTTTTTTCGTATTTATTAATTGTCTAACATTATAATAATTTTTTTCGCATTCAGTCAAATACTCTGTTTAACATGAACATTTTATTAGGAAATACATCTTTCTAATTTTCTTTGGTAAAAAATATAAAATTTTGGAGGATTTGACAGCACCGAAATCCATAATTATGTATCAATAGGAAATATATTAAGATATAGATGGAATGTTAATAATAAAATGCCTCTCTTAATTTATAATAAAGAATATTATATTTAAATTACAGTAAAATCAATTTTATTTAATAATTATATAAATAAATAACGGATTAGTTGAATATATTAAATTACAAAATATATATCAGAGGACATATGAGAAAGAAATATTTTCCTTCTTGTAAAAAATTCATTTTCAGTATATTATACATATCATGATTAGGTATGGATCTATCTAAATCTGAGAAAACTGAATAAAAACTAAACAATAATAAGAGTTTTAAGCAAGTAATTGAAATACTTTAAAAATTCCTTCAGAAATGTGAATATTAGGCAGTGTGGATTCTTTGTGTTTTGTCTTGTTGATTAAAAATAAAAATCTTTTAAACTATAATGATTTAATAAACAAAGACAAGATTGAAATATTGCTATAATATGGCATAAAATACAATTATAAAAATTTTTAAACATAAATGTTAGTTAAATGAAAATTTAAAATTTAATACCATATGGATAAAGATCCATCGGTAAACATTTATTTATCTTCAGTCTGTAAAATTTAATCATAATGCAACGTTCTAAAAACTTTGATATTATGATTAGAGATTAAACTAGAAATTTAGATATACACACTGAAAAAACACATTATAATTTATTCATTCTTTTATAATTTTTCTGCTACCTTAATAGAAAAAAAGCAATATATTTCTATCATAAATATTTGTTAATTCATTTAATGGAATAATTAAATAATGCATTTAATAATGATTTAAGATAAAACTCTTCTTTACCGTATAAAAAATATATAAAAAATTCACATTTCTTTGATTAATAGAGGAGGTGCTTCTGGTTAAGAAACTCGAATTTAAAATTTTGATTTAAATAATTGAAATGTAAAAATTTGAATTTATAACTAGTTGTTTATATGCTCTCTAGCTTTATTTTTCTTATCATTATAGGAAAATGTGTTTTATGTAGGAAAAAAAGGATTATAAATAAAAAAAAACTTATCTCAGTGGCGCAACAGCCTATGAGGACCAAGGTCTACTGAGCCCATAAGTTCCAGTCAAGTGGTCAGTCTGGCCCGAAACACCCAGTGTTAAGTTTTCAAGCAAATTTGCTACTTATTTATCGACCCACTGAAGGGATGAAAAGCTGAGTCGACCTTGCCCATCCCGGGGATTGAACCTCGGACCTGTAATGTGGAAGCGCGATGCACTACCACTCAACCACTGGGCTTCTAAATCTTATAAAATTTACTTATTATTTTTATTTAGAACTTAACTGATGATAAAAAAGACAGGCTACTACTATGATTTCCAAGAGTATACACTTCTTTTTGTAATTATTTAAACTACGAATGACGTTATATTATTGTTCTAAATGTTGAAAGTTATATGGAATGAGAAGCGGGAAGAAGTATTAAAAGTAGTTCATTCAAAACATTTGTGTGTACTAAGTACAAAAACATATTGGCATAATGCACTTATAAAAACTCAGAAAATTTCACAATTTTTCCGATTTAACAAAAAAAAAATTATAAATCTTCAGCATTTATTATATAAATATAAACGTTTTCAGATAAATAGACAATTATTTTAATTTTGATACATTGCTTCATTTTCGCAGATCATTACATCACTTCATGGGTTAAATGCATCGGACACATTTAACTGCTTACAATAAAAATATATTTGCCTGTTCTCACCCGTTTTTTTACATTTAGCCATTGAAAGTACTATTATATGATTATCACAACATACAAGAAACCTCTTCTAATACAAAGGTAGCAGAAATAGTACCCTTCCATTAAGTTAGATTTTTTAAACTAGATATGTGTGTATATGTTTAAAGGTAAAGGCAAGTACGAGAGCAAACTAGCTTTTTATCAAGTTATCAATAAATTTAATAAACTTCCATAATATTTACGGGTCTTAAGAGAAATGATCTAGTAAGAAAAGCGAGTACACTTGATGATCATCAGATTAAAAGAATGTTCAATGTATATGAACTTCAACGACATCTTGTAATAAGATTAAGTCTTAATCTGCCTGCAGAAGGTACCAACGTCAGATTGAATACTGTTTGATCATAGGTTTTTGTTTACTTTTGCCATTAACGTGCATGAAAATATGTGAAAACGTGAATGAAAGTTTCCCAAGTATGAAAACGAAACCATTGATTTTCTTGCCAGACAATATCAAACTAAACAATACAACAATGGAGTATAGTATTATTTTCCGATAAATCAAACGTGCAGCAATTTTTGCACTTTCTACAGGTGTTCGATGCTCAAGTACAAAAATATATGATGACAGATATACGATTCCAGTTGTGAAATATCTTCCATCTAAGATGATATGTGGTGTAATGCCTTAGCTGCTACTGCTGCTGCGTATTTATGGTCACCTAAAACCACAAATAATGCCTTTAGTAACTTGTTACGTGAGGGTTGTGTGACTATATATATACAATTCATTACTTGTTATAGATTTCCTTAATCGATATATTTATGAAGAATTACTTTTCTATTAACCTGTTTTGTGTTTTTATAAATATATTGTTTTGATTTTTGAAAGTAAATAATTACTTTTGATACTCTTTTAATTCAGGAATTTAGATTTAATAGGAGTTACTTTCAATATTTTGAAATTAATCATATTTTTCAAAAAAAGTAAGTTATTTTTGATTATTTTACGATTGAGATTCAATTCCTTCAAATTGCTTTCAAATTAAATGACATTATAACATTGTTCCTAAGTGTATTTTCTCTTCTTTCAGTATTTTATTTCAGCTCAGTAATAACGAAAAATAAAGGAAAAATCTGGGACTTTCAAATTGTGTTCAATCCTGTAATCTTAGCCTTAAGTCTAAGATTTTCCTAAAGTATTACTTTGGTAATTTATTTTGAACTGTACTATCTTGCTAATTTCTTCCTCATTGTTTTGCCTTGTTAGAAATATATCAATTCAGTTATTAGTGATGATTATACATAACTAATTCAAAATGAGTTTGATTAACAGTTTTCCAGAAAGCCCGTTAAACCAAAATTGCACAGATAAATAAAGCAGATATTAGGTATAATCCCTTTTAATATTACAATAGCTTGCAAAATATAGGTATACAATTTCATTTTTGTGATTTAAATATATATTTTAAACATATATATTTTAAATATTCATTTGTTCATGATCAATTTAATGTTTCAGGCATCTTATTAATAATTTTCTCTGATAAAACTCCAGTAAAATCTAAACCCGACCAAATGCCAAGCAAATTCTTAATTCATAATTTTTTTAAAAAAATTATTCCACATGTACATTTATATTTGTGTAATCTAACCTTGAAAGTAAATAAGTATGTTGGCACATATTGCAAGATTTGGAGGGCTTTGCATAATATTTATGGTGTATACAAAAAGAAGTGGTAAATTAAACATATTGTTAGACATTTTGTAATAAAACTATTTACTTTGTAAAAATTCTGATTTTTGTAGAAATAAAACCAATTAAAAAAAATTACTGAAAATTTTCTGTCATGAAGAATTTCTATAAAAAGATACATTTTTTATTCACAATATTATTTTCGAACACATGTACGTGTTTTCCATTTTTATTAAATATTTTAAATAATATATATTTCCATAGAATAATTCTTTTAACAACATAAATCAATAAAATTTTTCTAAAACTCTCATCAGATTTGCACAAACAATATTCGACATTTAATAAACAATATAAACATTAATCATGAGTGAAAATTTTTCTTTTAAAAATTAAACCATATAATTTTTTATTTATCTGGAAAGAAAATTTTTCTTTTAAAAATTAAGATCCGTATAGCGTAATGAACGTTGTATGTTTTGGTGAAATATCAAAGTATTAAAATTTAACTTTTGATACTTGATTCAAAAGAAGTTTGGTATGTCTTAGTTACTCAAGAACATCTCTAGTATATATGAAGTAACTCAAACTACATTTTTTGACCATTAAATATGTAATTTAAGCTTGATATATATTTATTTTTATTTCTCTTTACATCGAGGAAAATTTACTATGCGATAACTATGATATTAATTGAAATGATTTGCACAATAATTATTTCCATACAATTGACTATATATTTTATTTGACCGAACTAATAATCTAAAGCATAATTATACGCAAAGCAAATATTTGATGAGAAATAGAATCCTAATGAAATCCCTTATTTTAAAGAAAGAAACAAAATAAATAATAATAATAATAAAAAACTTACCCATTGTGATTTTTTCCCTTTGTCATCTGTGCACGACAAACTTCCTTTTTGTTATTAATTGCATCTTGAACAAATCCTGCCCCTGGTATTCTAGAACTCGTTCTGTACTATTTCCTTCTCATTAATCAGAATGTTGTAAATTGCTTTCGGGAAGAAAAATAAAATCGAAATATATTTTCCATACATGAAATCGATTCAAAACAATTTTCATATTAAAAAAAAAGAAAAAAGATTTTTTTCCATCATTCCAACACAGTACTTCAGTTTCCTTGTATTCAAAACGTAAAATCGATTAGAATATGGACAAAAGACATTAGCTTTATTCCTCCTTTCATTAAAATCGATATTTTTTCCTTTCCAACGCCAGGAAATTGTTTGAAAAACTGTTTTGTAATGAGGTCTCATGTCTAGAATAAAGTTTTGTTTTTCGACAATTTTCCGAAAAGGTATTGGCTGATAGCGTTTCGTCATAAACTGGCCACGCTATAGGAATTCTTCTATGACAAAGCTAAGAAAAAGAACAGAAACCGAACTCTATCATGGATTTTGCTGCAGGGCTTATGTAAAATAAAAAGAATGCAAACGATAACGATGACGCATTTTCATGAAGATGGAATCGATAATTTGAATATAAAATGCCTTACTGAATCTAAGAGGTTAAAAAAGTTTTTTATATTTTCATAAATATTTATTGATGTATTGTATTTCGAATTCTCTGCTAATGCATCGATCATTGTTGAAGAAACATATCAATCTACTTCAAATATTTCTCCTAGGAAGATATTGTTTTCGATAGTTTTTGAAAGTAATTGTTTATTTTCAAGAGCATATCTCTATTAGCATTTCCACTCGGAAATATTATGCAAAGAAAGTACGCTTTTGTCAAATGGAAATTCATTATTTCTGATGAATGAGTTTTGTGTGTTAAATGCCCCACAGGAAGAAATGTGGTATAAGATTTCAAATTCTGTTTTCCTCCGGTACATTTCATGTACCAATCATAAATTATTTGCTGACGCCAATATTCAAATGAAAATCTAACATATTTTCTTTATTATAAGAATACATTAAATTGTATATATGTGTAACTTAAGGCATGTACTTCAGTTAAATTAGGTATGTATAGAATTGTTCAAAACAACGTGCAAATATATGCTTTTTATTGAGTCCAAAATTAAGGCAACACTTTCAAAAATGAATTAAAAGTAAATAAACAAAGATTTTCGCTTACGTTTTTTTATGTTTCTATGTATTAAACTTCATGTTAAATGAAATGCAAACTTGATGGCGCAACGTCCCCTTTTGCAATATTTTCGTTTCAAAATGGATTCATCACAAGTAGAAGGTCATGTTGCATAATGATTTATAAAACTTATATCTACAACACATGCAGAATATAAATAGGGCACCACCACAATGGAATTTGGAAGTTAGAAAAGCTATAAATTAACAAGTTAGTTATATGGTCCATTAACATAGCCACCTAGATTTCTAAACTTAAGACTTTTGGACTTCTTTTGGGGATACATGAAACACATTGTTCACCAATCTCTAATTCATAAACTGATGAATTGAAAAATAAAATTACAGCAGCCATACAGAGTATTGATTCTCTGCAATGCTTCCTAGAACGTGGCTAGAAATATCGTACAGACTTGATGCGTTGGAAGCATTGACATGATAGCGTACACATTGAATTTATGCAATAAATCATTGTAAAAAAACTTTTATATTTCCTTTAAGGAACATTAAGTGATTCTGTTTGCTTTTTTATTTGTAATTAGTGATTGAAAGTTTAACCATATTTTTCGGGCTCTTGACACATAATTTAACCTGGTTATATCTGTAAAATATTGTTACTAAAAATAACTGAAACAATGGAAAAAATTAAATCCGTGTATAACAATCCAATTTTCAAAATTTTTTTGCTCGTTCATTTATCCGAAAGTGAAAAAAGGTTCTAAATTTTCATTAGAAATATGATTTTAACGTCAGTTCCCGTAAAAGTTTCATAGATATGTTGTGGTAGGAAAAACTATGCTAAACTATTTATAGCTAGGTTTTCAAATTATTCTTCCAATATAAAACAATAGAAGCATACTGAATAGTTTTCAGTAGATTAAATTCATTGGTTCTCGAATATCTCCATGACAACAAGTACATTTGTGGAAAATATTTTTTTGAAATAAATTATGGTATATGTTTGAAAATTGTAATAAGAATCTTTAAAAATTAATATAAGATTTGCAATGTGTTTAGCGTATAATATCTGGAAACTTTTAAATCATAGTTAGAAAAAAAAGTCATAATTCCAGGAGCTTAATTATGTTTGAAAAACAAACAGAAAGCAAACAAACAAAATTGAAAAAAGCAAAAGTGAAACTTTATGCTGATGAGGATCAGCAAAAAAAAATTTAAGAATGACACATGTAACTTTTTTTATTTCATATACGAGTTGAGAACAGTTCAAAATTCAAATTGTTTAGTTGATATATAACACTAATCCACAGTTGTATCAAAGTAATTAAAATCTTCACAGTGTTGATTACGCTCCAACTGAATGGGAGTAAATTTAATGTCAATGCATATAAAAGAGGAAGAATTTAAGAAACATGAAAATATAATTTGATATATTACTATGTATAAAAGAGTATATACATGAGAAATATATGGGTATATTTTAATATTATAGACATCGGAGACTTAAACGTGTAATTAGTGATTCGTGAGTTCCATATAAAATTTATGAAATTAATATTCAGTTCAATCTTAATTAAACTAAATCTTCGAATTCGCAACAAAGTTTATAAAAAAATTATGAAACATTTATTTATTCAAAAATTAAAATGAACTTGTTCTTCAATGTTTTTACATTCTTCCAAAACTTGTATTAATGGCGCAGAAGGTAATATCTAACCTCACACAAATTCAGATTACATTATGTAACTGCATTTTAACTCAAATGAAAGTTTTATAATACAATTCCCTGTTTATCTTATAATTATAATTATCTTATAAAATGCATAGAAACGTAAATGTTACTCTAACTGGAAAATTTTGTTAACAGTTTATCTTTTAATTATTTAGAATTTTCCTTCTACATTAAACAAGTTGGCTCAAAAAAGGATTTTATTTTTTAATTGATTCAATAAAATGGTTAGCAGGTTTAAACTTGTTTCTTATTAATAGGAACAAATATATAACTACTGAACAGATAGCGGTTACATAAAATAGTTTTCTTTTTTGATCTTTTTTTTTTGGTAATATTTTTGGCATACTTTCAAAATTTCAGCGTTACCTTGAATTTGTACAATATGTTAATTATAGCATATTGCTACTAAAGCAACTCGCTGAGACTGCATTATCAAGTCATGTAAAAATTTTAAATATTATTTTTTTTCTTTATAAAATATATTATCAGGCATATTTTTTATAAAATTGCATTTAGTAACGTAAATAACACTGAAGATAATGGAGTTTTTATGATTGTATTCCTTTTCTTTATCTTTTTATTTTTGTATTCTTATTCCTTAAAACGTGTTTTAAATTAAATATCCGGACTCTTTGAATGCATATTATTTTGATTTTCGAATATTTTCCAAATTACAATTAGGTAAAGTACTTCACTTTATAAATTCATAATATGTTTCTTTTGAATTAATACACTTTGAATCATAGACTTTTATTTATTTATTTTTGAATAAAAAGTCCTCTTGATGGAAAGAAAGTAATGAATTATATTTTAAGAATAGATCTATAAAGTCCCTCTTTCTCGTAAAATCATAAAATATACATTTAAAAACGAGTTTAAAAGAATTACAAAAACTACCTTCCAAAGGTGTATTGATACCTTACGGTAAAACACTCGAAAATACCATTTCATTGAAACAATCACGCATAACTTCGAAAATTATGTGAAAGCAAGGCGGTAACACAAATGGAATCTAATTGTATTAATTTCTGATTACTTTTCCAAGAGCTAAATAATTTAAAAGTAAGAAATAAATATCCCATAACTGCTATCGCCATCCTATCATTAAAAGCACGTCGTGGAAATCGAAATCATTAAAACCTCTAAAACAGATATAATCGCACCTCTAAAAATGATCGGTTATTAATTCTCGTTTTAGCGCAGCAATTCAATTACGCTGAGGATACTATCCCATCCCCAGAGTTCGCGTACGTGTTTGTACTTTAGTCATTAAGGACACCCCCCTGACTTTTCTTAATGAAGGTTTAAGAACAAAATAATATAATCGGGATTGTTTGAGACTTGCTATTTCTCGGCAGTATCACGTGACGTGGAACGAAGAAAGGAAGTTAAAATTAATCTTTTGGGGATTCAAATAGTGTATTTCGAATGATGTTCCCTGTAATGGTTACCTTTTCTGGAATTTAATGAGTTATTTGTGCGTTTGACACATCCCGTCTGTGAAATTTTGAGTACAGAAGAGAACTCATAACACAAAATGAGATTATCGCTAAAGAATCTCAAATTTTAATTAAAACTCAACAGCATGTGACGTAAATAACATTGGAAGGCGTCAGATTTAGTTAAATGAATACGATAGAAGCATGGTAAGAAGACTTTTGAAAGGTTCAGAGTTTTATTTTCGTGTTTATTCAATGGATTGCTTAGAGTGTTTTTCAGAATTTATTTGTGTTGTAGTTTTTTTTAAATATTTTTATTATTTGGTTGTTTTTTAAATAACCATAATGGGTTGCATCTGAATTTTTGTTTTCTTTGAATAAAAAGATATTTTACCTAATAAAATGTCAGCTAATATTAACGTTATCAGAGTTTGATTGTCAAAAACAGTTAACGGTAAATTGGATTTTTGTTAAAGTAGATGGCATATTTCCCAGTATTTTGATTGTTTTTTTAAGTAATTATTTTGTTTCACGATAAACAAGCAATTTTAATAACTTCATTTTCGTTGCAAGTATACACTTGTATTTAATTATTTTAGATAATTGATGAAAAAAATATTTTTAACTATATTTCAAGGATATTAATTCGACCATCGAAATTGCATTTTATACAGTCTTGTAATTATTTAAAAACACTTTTATTATTCAATAAAATTGTGAGTAAGAAAAATTTTAATTAACCACCTGTCCACCTAACGGCGAACCAAATTCCATTGTACAAACTATACAACTGATCATACTCATTGCTCAAATTGTAAAATTGTAATTTACATGTATTATGTTGTTCTATTTTTAGCTACACATTTATGGTGTAATGCTGTGTTAATCTTTGCTCATTAAGTAGTAGATTGAACTGAAAATTGCGTCTTATTGCCAATTTGTACCCATAATTTTGAACAGGACTTATAGCCTTTTTATTAATGTTTTTATGAGAGAGACAAATAAATAAATTTATTACATCATCATGAAAAACTTTTTTTATGTATAAAGAGAAATAAATTAAGCTTAAATTTAATATTACATAATCTTAAGAGTTTAGAAAAATTTTGCTGTTAAAAGTAAAATATAAAATGCTAGTCATATTCGATATGCAGAGTTAAAAAATCCACACTAACAGATATTCTTCTGATACTGTACTGCTTAGTAAATTCTAATCAAAAGTAAAATTTTCACAGGAATATAAGAAAATACAGGGTGATTCATAAATATGTATACACTTTTCTGATTCTGTAAAGCAATGACAGTCTAAGACACACACCATCTCAGCGAACCGTAAGGTAGATGTACCCTTAAAGTTTGTGGCTAACGGAAGCGATGCAGGCCAGAGTTCAACACAGTTGAGGTTCCTCAAAGACAAATGTGTTCTTTACAGTGACCAGAAATAAAGTATCAGAGTTCATTTCCTTCTTTTTTGGATCAGAAAACTGTCATTGGAGTAACTTTTTTCATATGTTGACTCTTTGGTTGATGTCCCAGTTGACAACCTCATTTTACAATTGTATGGTACCACACTAGTCAGCTTACGTGCAAGATAATCTCGATGAACATCACCCATACCTAAGGATTTGATGAACCGATAACACTAAAAAGCCCGGGATTTCAATTACCTTTAAACGTCCACCGGCGTCGTTTTGACACCGAGATATAAAATATACAAAGTAATTGCTTTAATTAAATAATTGCAGGACTACTGGTCAGTAGGGTTTCTAGATTTAGTATTATTTAATGCAATTATCATACATTGTGATCCTTTATACGAGTATCATAAAAAACTGACGTTGACATGTTTCTCGAAGTTTGTTGAGGTACTGCTTTGTCGTAAAACATTTCGAGTCGCAAATCTTCCAGGAACATTAATATTATGCGGTATCCATTTTGTACAATCCCTAGCGACATATATATCAGGATTTATTGGAATATATTATCAGTTACATCTTATATCAGTTACTTCTTCTCAATCACTTTCATTCGATGTTATGCCATCATTGGAATCTGAATTAGAGCCTATTCATTCTCAGAAAGCTCTCTCAACAAATTAGTAATTTCGTTAGGGCTTAGACCTTCTTGAGGCATTTCTTAGAGTCATCGTTTCAGGGTGTCTGCTCTGCACTAAATTCGAAAATCGAATGAAATTTTTTTTTATGAGCAGATAACAAATATTATGTAACAAAACACTTAGACACAGCAATTTTAGTATAATTGATTCATTTCCACTGTGAAATCAATAACACTGCATTCGTAGTAAAAAAATGTGCGATAGGACTTTGGGAAGATTGTTTTATTAACAGTATAAATTTAGTGATCTATATTTTGTTGAACGACAGTTTTTTATAATGATAAATTGCTTTGGCGTCGAAATGATACCAGTTGACGTTCTAAGTATATTTAGTTGTAAAATCACTCCCAATTAACCTAGAGCCACAAAATTGTTTCTTGTGTAATCACCAAGAAAAATGATCAAAAATCAGGAAATATTTTTAAATTCCTTGCAAAAATGCGGAAAGGAGAACAAAGTAAACAGGTTGCGGTGTCCTGTTGACACTGACGGACGACCTACTATTAACTACATCATGGATACTCAAAAGTCCAGACTTAACTCCTTGTGATTTCTTCTTGTGGGTGTGTATTAGGGATAAGGTATTCATCCTTCCCCTTTCTGTTGATTTGATTGAGCTGGAACACAGAGTGTGAAGCCGCTGTCGATGAACTTGATTCAAACACTTCACCACGCCTTTGGCCCAAAATAAATTGTCCGCTTGATGCGTCTCGTGTGGCAAAGAGTTCACACATAGAACATCTGTGACTGTCTCAAACCAAATTTAAAGTAATTCCCTAAAATTCTGTTGCAGGAAACATAATGTCTTACATTGTTTTTGATTTATAGTGGATTGAAACTATATACTTATTTATGAAACACCTTACATGATACTGAAAAAATCAAATAAATAAAAAATCAAAAAAAAAAAAAAAAAAAAAAAATATTATAATTAGCATTTAAAAACCAATTAAAAATAATACCAATATTTAATTCATAAAATGAAGAAAAATGTATTACTTATGAAGAAAATTAGACAAAAAATCTAGCAGAAAACATTTTGTAATATCTAATAAAAATATATCTAACAAATTTCAAGAAATATGGAATGACTTTCTAATAAGTTTTTTAAAAAAGGGGCTTCGAACCGGAACCGAACCGAAAACCAGAAAAATTCGTTATTTTGGTCTGAACGAAAACCGGAACCAAACAAAAAAAATATCGGTTTTTTCGGTCCGATATATTTTTACTAATACATTTTTTTATTATTAACATTAATTTATTGTAACAAACTTATAAATATTTTCTAATTTAACTTCAACGAAATAATTCTCATCATTAAATGTGAACCATATAATTACATTTTTGTTTATGATAGAATTATATTTCTAGTATGAATAATAATATACATAAATTTAAATTATTCATTCAGAATTGAACCGAAAACTGTTACTTTTGGTGAAACTAAAACCGGAACTGAACCGATATTTTTTTTAGTTGATTCGGAACGAAAAAAATCGTGATTTGGAGCTCTACTTTAAAGGTTTGTAGGTTGTATTGGATATTTGATTTCTACCTTAAATGTGACATAACAACATCATCCGGTTAAGAAAATTAAAGAAGCTACGGCAAATTGAATTTATTCTAAATCAGGAAGCATGGATGTTATCTTTAAATACATTTTGCACTGCCGCAAATCATTATTAGTGTTAAAAAAAAGTAGGAATATTTTCAATGTTTTTGTGTAATACTTATAATTCATTATATAAATATATTAATAATTTATTAAAGTAAAATCTCATTTGTAAATTTAATTTTCTTACAGCTTAAGCTTATTACATTTTAATAATAATTTTAAGCTAAAGTTTTTAATTTTGGAAAATGTTATTCATTTTTTGTTTAATTTTTTTTATCTATGAAATATTTGAATGTATTATTCCAAGTAAAAATTTTTCCTCACAAAAAATTATTTTCCTTATAGAATAATTAATATTTTCTTTCATTCTTCTTTTCAAAATATTTAAATTATTTTTGTGTATGTAGGAATTAAACACTAATAAGTAATTAATTTTTCAAATTTTATTTCATGTGTCTTAAAAAAGGTCTTTAATGTCTTTAAAAATACTACATTTTTGTGTAGTGTTTTTTTAATACTTAATTCTTAATTAATGCACTGGAAAGTGATTAGGTTCTTAAAACATAAAAAAAGTTATTTTAAAAATCCTTTTTCATTTCGCTCTTTTTAAAAAAAATAAAAAAAAATAGTGTTAGTGTAAATATAATTATTTTTCCCTTTTACAAAGAGAGCTTAATATTTGCAGAGACGAGGTTATGAAGTAAAAAAGTAAGTTTTTTTTTGCTGTTTAAACATCATTGTTTGCAAATCGAATTGAAAATTATTCGACGATAAAGTAGATATTCGGCAAAAAGGTACAAAACTCTAAAGAAGAGATTTAAAATAGAAAAAGAAATTTTAGCTAATATTCATTCAAAGCATCTTAAGCCATTTCAAATATCATGAGATTACTCGGCTTTGATTAGCTTTTTCGATCATCTACCACTGTAGTCTTTAAATTTTTACAGCTCACGGAACCCTTAGGACTATAAAAGTTTTGGGGTACCCCAAACACTCTTAATAAGGTGTTTTCCGGGACCCCGCACACATAATTAAAATAATATATCTTAAAATAGTATTTAAAGTAGACCAATAAGTTAAATGTATTTATGTAATGATAATTTTAAAAAAATGTATCACGTATTTGTTATTAAGAAATTTTATTGTACATGGGCCTACATTTTTTTACTCAAACTGTCGAAGTCCAGGTCTGTTGAAATGATCTAAAGTTGCATTTCATATTCTTCCTTATATTTGTTTTTATATATCCAATCACGTTGTGAGAGAGAAGTATTTTTATCTTATATATTGCTCTGGATAGCATTGAAATGTTTATAGGTGTGTGAGAAATCCTGAGTGTTTTGCATGAATTTGCAATCTTAAATTTAGGAGCTGTTCTTGTTTAAATTAAAATTTTGATGTGTGTGTGTGTCTAATCTGTTTACATGCCAATAACTTGCTCTCTCCCTCCTTCATTGGAGGTGTTTTTTTCAGCTAATGAATAAAGATACATTTTCCATTAGAAAAATAGTTAGTTTTGCATAACATTGTACTAACGAGTGTAAAACGATTCCGTGGAGCCCGGGATAACCAAAAGATTATGTACGGTCTAGTAGGTAGTACAAAAATGAAAAATAATTTTAGTATTTTTTTTTATTTATTACAACAACAGTTAAAAGGCATTTTAAAATAAATTTTTTAAACAAAAATAAAACTGTAAAAAATTGTGGTTATTTTCTCCATAGAGAACTTGAATCCGTTTTACTTATATATGTATTATTTTCTTTTCTATTTTACATTGTGACTCGTGGAACACAGTTTGAAGACCACGGATCTACCGCATCTAAATAATACGGTATTATACAGTGATAGATACGGTATGATAGTATTTTTTATGTCTTGCATTAGAGTTAGTGTATCAAGAAAACAATATATCATTCATTAAACTAAATATCCTTTCGGATCAAAAGTTCGGATTTCTTCTTTCTTAAAACACAATTGAATTAAAAATGTTGGAATAATACTATTGAAGAACTGTTGTGATAGAAAAATTACTATTTGATTACTGGAAACGGAAATGCAATTATTATAATACACTTCAACGAAGTGAATAAGCTAGAAAGAATAATTGCCGAAGAGAATCATCTAATTTTTTTTGCTATTAAATGATAAAAAGACATTTGAAAAGAGAAAATTTAATATATTTCTGAAAGATTTACATCTAGCTTTTTTTTTATTTGAAAAACAAAATTAGTTACTCTTTTATAGGAAACAAATAATTTGGAGGTTGTTTTTTTTTGAAAAAAATATATTTACTTATTTTCATATGTAAATAACTTAAATTATTAACTAATAGACCTACTTTGAAAGAATATTAAATACTTGAGGAAATTTGAAAGAATATACTTTCAGCTACAGGTAACCCTATTGACATTTCTAAAATATTCTTGCACACCCAAAATCATGAATTTTGAAATTAATAAAAATACATATTTTTCTTTTTAATGTTAAATTTTTCTGTTAAACAACTGTTTTATGTGTTTTATAAGTAAAGACCTGTTAAATTCAAAATGAATCATGTTCCTTTTATAGGCAATGAAACTGTTATAATAAATTTTAAATAAAACAAACCTTAACAAATTAATAATTTACAACTTTAGTTTCAAAATAAACTATTTTTGCTCATTTGATATATTTTATCTTTTTTCATACTTCCTACGGTATTACGTTATTGAATTTGATTTCGCAATAAAGTGAAATCCATAAATATTTCACCTAGAAAGGATTTTTTGTTGTCTAGCCCAAAACCCGATAGATGGCGTGACGCGATCTTTGACGTGTTATACTCCGAAAATAGCAATCAGTCAGTTCAAATATAACTAGTTCTTTTTTTGTTATTCAAAAATCGATAGTTTTTCTGACCGAACTACCAATCCCTTGATCTTATTTTGAGAGGTTAAGCAAATACAATTTCAGTCTTTTCGTGATAAGCAAAGCATTCTCTATAGAAAAGAAATAAATTTTCTCTCATGTGGAAAGGAAACTCCTATTCTTTTTCTCGTAGACTTTTTTTCTTGCGTTTTTTTTTGAGAAATAAATTTTTTAATAACGTGTTATATATTTGTTTGTAAAATGAGTTCTATTTATTCTTTTTCTTCAGCTCTTTTTATGATATTTTTTGTATGAGTATTTTACTTGCAATCGATGCACAATGATAAAGATGTTCTTTGTTCCCAGCTGAAAGCTAACACGGATAATTTATTTTTTCCATGCAGGATTAAAATTCTTCTAGTTTTTTTAGATATTTTTAATTTAAAAAAAAAGAAAGGAGGTTTGATACTCATGTGTATTTTTAAACACAATGAGGAGTAAAAGGCGTGCTTAAAAACTGTATAAATGAACATTTTAAAAATGTTTTAATTTTCATAATACTTATTAGGGGAGGGGGTCACCCCCTGTCCACTCACCGGAAGATTAAACCTCACTGTAACAAATTATACAACTGTTCATACTCATTGCTCAAATTGTAAAATTGTAATTTACACGCATTATGTAGTTCTAATCACTTGTCCTTTTTTTCCACAAAATTCGTACTTGGAGTGTCTGTTCAGTTAAATTTTTCACTGAAGCTGCAGCGTTCAACATCTAATTGATTAAGTACTCAGATGAGAGCTTTCTCTCTCGCAACGATTCCAGTCAAGGCAGTCGTTGCGATATTTTAATGTGGGAGCTTGCAAAAATCTACTATCTCAACCTTATTGGTGACATTAAATAAAACAAAGCACATGGTTCCCAATTGAGCGCTTACGGCTCATGCGAAATTGGGGTTGTCAACTTGGCGAGTTATCTTGAACGTTGGCATTGCTGTAATACTACGCAATAAATTTATTATAGCATCACGAAAAACGTTTTTTTATAAACAAAGGGATATAAAAAAGAGTGGTAAAACTTTAATTTATTTCAGAACTAAAAAGAAAAACGAATCCAAGGCATTTAATTTGTAATTAAAATACAGATGAGCTAATTATAAACATTTGACTAAGATAATAAGAATAAATGAAGCAGTACATCGGATGAAAAAACCATCTTACTACATTTTTAATTGTCTTACTTTGTAGTATGTGTGCCCATTCAGTGTATTATTTAAAAATGCGATAAACTAGAACGTACCGTATGTAATAGGAAATACTACTTAAACATGCAGATTTAATTTGCTGATAAAACTTAATTTTTTTTGCATTTTGAAAACACTATCAAAAAACCACGAAGCTAATCTATTTATTTATTTATCAAGCATTGATGAATATACTGTTTTATAGTTTATTTCTCTGGTTTATTTTTTTAGAAATAAGTAAATTTAGAGCTTAAGGATAAATTTTTCTAGATTAGAGAATTTGTTTTGTTGGTACTTTCTTTGTGTCACATCAAAAAGTTACAAATCAAATTTTAGTTCTTAAACTTTGGTTTCATTTTGCAAAAACGAAAGCCTTGATTTTATAAAAGTTTATCTTTATCCATAAAATTAATCAACATCGGGAAGGAATTAATTTCTAAAAGTGGTATATATATATATATATATAACTCACAATAATAATAATACATACATACAAATAGTTATAATCCGAAGTATAACTAGACGGAATAGTAAGAAATATTTGCCACAGTAATATAACAGCAATTTCCTGGCCTTAGGATCAAGAATACAGGATTAGACAATGTTTTGTGGCCCGTTAACCTTCACCAGTGGTTTACCTAGACTACTAGGCTATAGGGAAAGGAGGAAGTACTATAAAAATGTCATTAATACATCTTTTATTAAGTCATCAATTTCTGATAGAGAAATAGATAATTGAATTTTGGCTTTTCATAAACAATTAAAAATACAAATAATAATAATTTTAAATTTCCTCATGTATTTCTTACTCCTAAATTTCATAAAGATCCAGTCAAGTTTAGAACAGTTACTAATGGTTTTAATACATATATCTGCAAATCAAGCAAAACAAGATAGATATTATAAATAATCTTAATATCTCAGCCATTCTTAAAAATAGTAAAGAACTCACTGCACAAATTAAAGATAAAAAGTTATTTTCAGTATATAGTTTAGATTTTGAAGATCTTTTTAACTCTATTGATACTGATGATATGATTAAAACACTTGTAAAATTATATAAAGATAATTTGTTTAAAAATGTCAAAAATGATAGGTTTGGTTCTCTACTTAGGTTAGTTCTAAAAGAGAACTATGTTTATCAGAATCGTAATTATCATCTACAGATTAAGGATCTGCCACAAACTGGCCCTGCAAGCAACTGTCTTGCCAATTTGTATCTACATTATTTTGAAAATAGTTTCACAGACTTCTTAGAATATTACTTTTTTCGTTATGTAGATGATATAATCATTTTTGGCAAGCAAGACAACTTTAAACCTAACAATAAGGATCCAGTGGACAGTTAAAATGTGGAAAATTGGCCAATTGATTGTTCTGCGTCAAGGGTATACCAAGCAATGGACGTCTTGCGGACAGACCACTCTGCTGTAAACGGCGTCGAATGGTACGCGCAGACACTGAATGATGCGTTACAGACTCAATGTGCTGTGCTATGGTTCGTGATGTGACTGAGTGATCCGTCGCTGCCAAGCGCACAATTTGCCTGTCCTCACGTGAAATGGTGCATTGAGGTGGATGCGATCGACCACGTCGGTCCGTCGTACCCTCCTGCATCCAATGGTCACATATCCGCATTACAGCTGTTTGGTTTCGTCCAACACGACTACCGATTTCCCTGAAAGATAATCCACAATCTCGGTAGGCCACTATCCTTCCTCTGTCGAACTCGGATACTTGATCAAAAGCTGATCACTGTTTTCTACGAGACATAACTGATCGTTTTTTTGAAGGAAAAAAAAACACAAGAAAAACACAATTGCCGAACTTGAAATCGTCGAAATCTCCAAGCCTTAAATAGTGCTTTGAGGTGGCGCCACAGGAAGGCGTGATGTGTATCTGCGTTGAAATTCTAATCATTTGCATATCTCACCTCCACTAATGCATGTTGTAAATTTCATGTTATTTGCGTGCTTCCTTCAGGGGTTTGCATTTACAGTAGCCAGCAGTGTATATTTTCACCCACAAGGCTGTGTTTTCTGAACTATTGCAAAACGTTCCTTGCAAATATTGTACAAACTGTGCCCTTGTTATAATACAACACCAATCCATGGGATATTCTACAAAAATGGAACTTCATGTGAATCATGTCATGAAAGCTTTGGAAGTGTGTATTCAAGTTTCCAAGAGGAGTCAAAAAGTTCACATGATATTAACAGCAACCTGGTGAGTTCCTTCCTATCCATAGGTAGGTAGAGGGCATGCTGCTTTGGAAACTTTTTCATATGTGCTCAACATTGCAACAATGGACAGAAAAACATTTGCCAAATGCATGCATGCACAACTTATCCGTTAAAAACAAAAAAGTGAAGAAAAAAAATGCTCGAAATTTCACTTCAAGCAGCTTGAGAAGATCACATAAAAGTTGATTCTTCTTTAAAATATCAGGAAATCATTGACGTGAGTGTGTCATATGACGGAACATGGAAAAAGCGAGGACATACATCTAACCTAGGATTAGGAATAACCATCGATGTCCTTAGAATTTATTTGAAGTATTGTCGAAATACTGTCATAATTGCGTAATTACTGGTCGAGGTATGGGAGCCGATAGTGCGGAATTTTACATATGGCAAAAAGGAAATATGGATGGGTGACAATAATTTCGATGGAACTTCTGGAGCCATGGAGATACATGCTGCACTAATTATGTGGAGACGGTCAATAAGTGATTGTCAAATGAGATTCGTTTCCACGCTGAGTGATGGCGACTCAAAAACTTTTCAATTTTTGTCAGAAAATAAAATATATGGTTCTGGGGTAAAAATCGAAAAGGAGAAAAAAAAAAAGATTGCTTAAATCATATTACGAAGAGGTTAGGCACATCGGTACGCAACAAAGTAAAAGAGTGGAAGGTGAAGAAGGTTACTCTTGGTGGGCGTAAGCAGGGTAGCCTTACAGATAAAAACATAACAAAGTTCAAAATTACTACAGAAAACCAATACAAGATAATGTTCCTAGTACCCAAAAAATGAAAACTGCTATATATGCCAGCCTGATGCATTGCTCGTCAACTAACGAAAAGCCTACGTATGGTAAGTGTCCTGAAGGGGAATCATCATGGGGTGTTTTTATAAAAGAGCAATAGCCAAAGGTGAAACCCCAGGGTCACATATTTCCATGAGAACATGCTTGTCGCAAAAAGTAGTTGAAAAAATTATGCCTGTATACCAACGTTTGGCTTCAGACACCATTCTTGAAAGATGCGTAGGAGGCAAGACGCAGAATTGTAATGAAAGTCTGCATAGCTGCATTTAGCGAAAATGCCCAAAAGAGGTATTCGTGTTCAAAAGAAGGCTGGAAATAGCAGTAACAGATGCCATCGAAAAGCACAATTTGGGCTACGTGAAATCTCTTGAATCGAAAGAGGACTCATACCTAAATGATAGTTTTTCTTTGACTATTGCTGAAAGACAGGATAAACGACGCATTTCTCAAAAAAATTCTACGAAAAGAGAGAAAAGAAAAGAAATATTACTAATAAAGATGTAGCCTATTTTACCAGTGCTTTTGAATTTTTTCGGACTTAGCAAGCAGTTTTCTTTTTATGTGTAATTGAATTTATTACTGTTTTCCATTTTTATAATTTAATTGTATTGAAATACTTTATTTTTACTCATTGTGTTTAACGAAATATATAATATATTATCTGTTTGATGAAATACATTCTGCTAATTTACTTTAGATATTATTAGAAAGTTCTAGCTTATTTTTCAATTTTTATCACTATATACCACGTGTTAATGTGACCGTTACAATAAATATTGCAGAATCTCTTATATATATATATATATATATATATATTGCACCTATCTGATATTAGTTTTTTTCAAATTTATACGTATATATCTTTAATTTTTTTAAAAAAAAAGTTATTTTCTTATAAAATCAAAATAGATGTTTCTCTCTCTCTCAAAATCAAAAATTTGCCTCGAAACCGTATTAAGAGAGTAACGTGCATGTTTCTATATTCAGAAATATTGTTATTAATTACACACAACTCAATAAATTTCTAGTTTCAAATAAATCAGAAAAAATAAAAAAAAACTATAAACATTTTGCTAAATACTGTTTAATTCAAAAATACCCAATTAATTTTATTAATAGATATTTGAATAAAGATATTCTAAATAGTAAGGATTAAATTTCCATAGTTTGTTAACAGGTTATTATTATAAATTTATTATTCTTCCTAGATAGTTTTAAATACCCCTAATTTCTAGTTTTAGATAAAATTACTTTTTTTAAATTTCTTATAATTTTTATATTTTTAAATCATATAATCTTAGAGTCCCTAAGATAATGGTAGCATGTTTACAATTCTTAATTTATTATTTCTATTCTTTTCATACTTTTGCTAAGTGCTACTTCTCAGCCATTGCTTTGCTTTGAACATGTATTTGGGTCCAGAATCTGGTAATAACTTGTTTATTGTACTCAGATTTAGCACGGGATCTTCGTTTCTGTAATCAATTTTTAGTAAGTTACCTTTTTCTCATAATAGATTTAGATTTCCTATCCATTATTTTCAATAGGTTTTTGCTCAGTATTATTAACAGAAAGGGGGAAGGTTGGCGGGCCACAAAACATGTTCAACCCCACTTTTATATAAATTAATTTATATTTAAGCTGTCCTAAGTCAGCAACGTTTATAATACTGCAGCATCCATACTCTTATATTTGTTTTATATTTTTCTCTATTATTTTAATTTTTCTTATTTCCATTTAAAAACTATTGTCTGGATTTCTTAAAATTTTAATTCTTTTCAATTTGATAATTTTTATTCATTTCTCTCTTGTAGAGAAATTTTGATTATATATATATATATATATATGTGTGTGTGTGTGTCTCGTTTTTTGCGAGTGAACATCAAGACATTTTATTTTAACCGTCTTTATTCCATGAAATCATTTTATAATCTGATTTGAAAAGAGAAAGAGAGACGGACACGTGTTAAAAATCAAGAGCCCGCGGCTTCTCAAGAGCCAGATGCCTTCAAGTACATGTCTTATTGAAGAGGTATACTTGAGAATTTAAGCATGACATATAGGTAATAAAAATTAATGGCAGGAGCAGCGAAGATTTGTTAAAGCCATGTGATATCCATTCCCGAACTAGGTAATAAATTTAATACTTGAAGATGTAACGGGAAAATAAAATTTAGAAGTGGTCTAGGATTTAACTTTATATCTAATTTAATTATCCTTACATCCCCCCCCCAATTTTAAAATTGGAGTAATGGTGCCCCTCTCTCTCTTACAAACATAATAAATTTCAAAATATACAAAACAGTACATAACATAATATAGATACACATATTACACACAGTAAATAGATTCAAGTAATACGAATAATAAAATCAAAATACAATACAATAAACGAAATTATAGTAATAAACAAAATAGAAACACTTCTTAAATATTATTTGATAAAAAGAAATCCTTTACACATAAATGTACATTAGCGTTTTCAAATCTAGATTGCATCCAGAAAAAGAGCTTAACGTTTCCTCCACAAATCTTTCATATTATTAGATTTGTGTTATTGCTAGCAAATAGTATTTCTATTTGTAGTATACGTGTGGAAATTTATCATATTAAACAATATTATAATTTAAAAAAAATACATGATAGACAAAAATATTACGATAATAATTTTCTATTAAAATATACTCAGGCTCCCTCGTAATACTACTTAATTTTGTTACATAAAAATATACATAGCTGAAATACACTGTTTACATATCAAAGCATAGACATGAATAAAATGATATGATTAACAGTATGAGAGCATTTTATATAACACTTATACACTCTTCAACAAACCAGACCATATTCCTTTTACATGTATTATAAGAATATAAGGTAACAATATAAGAATATAAAAGCTCTTTTATTTATCTCGATTCGAAAAAGGGAATCATCTCTAGAAAGAAATCTATCATTACTTATAGTAATTAATTTTCAACAACACATACAAATTAGTGAACTAAATTTTCCCCATACTCACTTTTACTTCAAATCATCCCATAAAATATTTTGAATATCTCCGTGACTTTTTAAACTTATTCATTTCATATAGACAATTTTTTTTCCTTCGCATTTCACATTCAGTAATATAATTTACATCATACTAATACCAACACATCTCTCTGGCAATTCTCTTTGATCCACTGTATGATTTCCAAAATCAATTAGTTAAATTACTTTAAATTTAGACTAGGAAAATTTCGGGAAACAGTGAATCCTGATATGTGGCCAGTATATCACAACACACAATTTTAAGATGAGAAAATTTTTAATTTAAATTTAAATTTAGTAAAGTTACTGATGAATAAAATAATTAACAAAGTAATAAAATTCAGTGGATAAAATGAATGCAACGCGACTTTAATTTTGATTTTTCTCACAATCAGTATCATTATATTAGTACGTTAGAGTCATTTCTCTAATAACTAACTTAATATCTTTCAACTTTATAACACCAACACTATCGTATGAATGATATAATTCCTTTAAAAATTTAAAATAAAACATTGAAGTGCATTAAATTTCTCAAAATTTTATATAATAAAACACACACACTCTACTTTCTCTTCAAAATATAAACAATATATCACTTAAAATAAAATATATTTTATAAAAATTTTAATATCATTTATATTACTATTCCTCTTCGTAGAGTCTTGTTAAGCAAAAATCAGTCACTTCTGTACTACACAATACATTTCTTTTCTTTTTCTCTTTATTTTGTATATTTTGTAGAATGTATTTCAAGTGAAACTTTTCAGCCGGATGAAAATGCCTTAAACGGATTGAATTAACTAATTCAGCCTCAGTTTTATTAAGGGCATTGGATCTATCTATTTCAAACATTACATCTGAATATTTGCTTAATACTGTGTAAGGACCTGAATAAGGGGGACTTAATGTCCTTGTATTGGAGTATTGGAATTCCTCATACATCACTAAGTCACCAACCTTGAAATCAGCTTCCTGAAATTTTTTGTCATATCTAATTTTATTTATGTTATAATATTGTTCGGTTCTTTCTTTGGCTAATTTTCTTGCTTCTTCTATGGGAGGATATACTTCATTATCTCTTATTGAAATTTCAAAAGGTAAATTGCCATACATTAAATAGGTGGAGGAAAGCCTGTTATTGTATGTGGAGTTTGATTATATTGATGCGTTACTTTTTCAAAAATTTTTGTCCATGGGACTTTACTTGTGTTATTAATAATTTCGCAATTTAAGCGGGTAATGGTAGTTTGATTTACTCTTTCCACTTTTTCATTTGTTTTCGGTCGATGAGAAGTAGTTAGTAATTGAGTGACATCGTTATGTTTTAAAAAATATTTGAATTTTGATGATGTAAATGCAGTACTTCTGTCACTCAATATTTTTTCTGGTAGATGATTTTTGAAGATTTGCCTCAAACAATTAATATACGTATCGTGTTACATTTTTTGAAGGGAAAGTCCAAATATATGTGGTGGCATGATCTATAATAATGTGCAAATATTTCTTTACTCAGTTGTAATAATTTAAGCCGCATACACTATCTATTGATAACAATTCAATAGGTTTTTCACATAAGGGAAGTGATTGCATCAGTCCGTATTTTTTCTGATGTGACTTCTTATTAAATTGACACGTTTCACAGTGTTTTACATAATTTCTTACATCAGTTATAATTTTTATTGAGTAATATTGTGGAGATATTAATTTTAACATGGTAGCTACACCAGGACATTTTTCGAGTGTTTTTTTGTTAGTTTCCCTCGTAGTGCTTTGGGTACAATTATTTTACATAAACCTTGTTTTTTCACAACGTAAACACCATCTCTCTTAAAACATTTAGGGGCTGATTTGGCATCCGTTTTTCAAATATTTTTATTTTTTCGATGGATTTAAATTAAAGTTAAAATGAATTTGCAGGCTGCAGTTTTCCTCCTTCCGGTAAATCCTACTGGCTTATTGCTGTCGTGTTTTACGAGTGAACATCAAGACATTTTATTTTAACCGTCTTTATTCCATGAAATCATTTTGTAATCTGATTTGCGAAGAGAGAGAAATGGACACGTGTTAAAAATCAAGAGCCCGCCGCTTCTCAAGAGCCAGATGTCTTCAAGTACATGTCTTATTGAAAAGGTATACTTGAGAATTTAAGCATGACATATAGGTAATAAAAATTAATGGTAGGAGTGGCGAAGATCTGTTAAAGCCATGTGTTCTCAATTTCCGAACTGGATAATAAATTTAATACTTGAAGATGTAACGGGAAAAAAATTTATAAGTGGTTTAGGATCTAATTTTAGATCTAATTTAATTATCCTTACACACACACACACACCACACACACACACACACACACACACACACCACGCATGCACACACACACACACACACACACATATGTATATATACACTGCTGGCCACCTTAAATGCAACACTAAGAAATACAAGGTATAGCACAACACAAAATTTATTTTGTAGATAACATGTTGACCAAGTATCAAATGATTAAATTTATAGACTTCTGTGAAGTGTGGTTCCTGCCAGAATCAGTAGCCAGAGTAGACGCCATTGTTGGATATCACAGCTACCACACGCCTCGGCATTGATTCAAAGATACTTTGGATGTGTACTTGAGGTACAGCAGACCAAGAAGTTTCCAAACGTTGCCAAAGTTGATCTGGTGTGGCAGCTGGGGGTGTAATCTGGGTCAATCGATGAGCATTCATTTGCCACATGTTTTCTATAGGCGAAAGATCAGGAGAGCAAGCCGGCCAGGGAAGCAATTAAATATTGTGATGGACGAAGAACATTTGGACAATGCGTGCCATGTGTTCTCACGAAGTATCCTACTGAAATATGGCTGTGGTCAAGCCCTGAAGGTAAGGAAGGACACCTGGCTCCAACACCTCAGAGATGTAGCACTGGTTGTTTAAAATACCAGCAATGCGTACTAGAGGAGTATGAGAGTGATATCCAATACCGCCCCATACCATAATACCCGGTGCAGGACCAGTGTGGCGGCGCATAACGCAGCTGTTCTCTCTCCACGGTGTCTCCAGACTCGAATCCGACCATCGTGGTGTTGCAGACAGATGCGTGACTCGTCAGTAAAGACAACCTCATTCCATTTTGCCGTCCACATCCTTCTTTCATCACAAAATTGGCGGCGGAGACGTCTGTGGTTCTGCGTCAAGGGTAGACCAAGCAATGGACGTCTTGCGAACAGACCACTCTGCTGTAAACGGCGTAGAATGGTACGCGCAGACACTGAATGATGTGTTACAGACTAAATCTGCTGTGAAATGGTTCGTGATGTGACTGAGCGATCCATTCCCGTTGGTGTGGTGTTGTAGTTAGGAGAGGGGGTGCCATCTCAGGTGTCGTCCGCGTCACTTGACCATGGTTCAAAATTACGCCGACCGTCCCCAAAAGCCCTCGTGTAGCTGAACAGTGGGACGTTAATATTCATTCACACACTGAGCGATCCGTCACTGCCATGCGCGCAATTTGCCTCTCCTCACGTGAAATGGTGCACTGAGGTGGATGCGATCGATCACGTTGGTCCGTCATAGCCTCCTGCATCCAACGGTCACATATCCGCATTACAGTTGTTTGGTTTCGTCCAACAGGACTACCGATTTCCCTGAAATATAATCCACAATCTCGGTAGGCCACTATCTTTCCTCTGTCGAACTCGAATACTTGATCAAAAGCTGATCATTTTTTGAAAAACCACAAGAAAAACACAATTGCCGAACTTGGAGATTTCGACGATTTCAAGTTCGGCAATTGTGCTTTTCTTTTTCCACCTCAAAGCCCTAAATAGCGCTTTGAGGTGGCGCCACAGGCGTGCGTGATGTGTGTCTGCCTGAAATTCTAAACATTTGCATATCTCACCTCCTCTAATGCATGTTGTAAATTTCATGTTATTTGCGTGCTTCTTTCAGGGTGTTGCATTTACGGTGGCCAGCAGTATATATATATATATATATATATACAAGGTGATTCACTACCAGACTAATAATTTGCAGGCTGTGTACGAGGCATAGATACGACTCGGAATCCCAAATGAATGTAGAGTTGCAAAGGTCGTAGTTACAAGTTATGGTGCAAAGAAGCAGAGGAAAAGAGCAGAAACAGCAACACATTTATGGGACAGAAAACATTTTGTTGAGAGATTGTTCTATAACAGGTTTTCAAAATTACGATCCGAAATCGTCTGGTAGGTCTGATAGCGGCCTTGTATTATGGAATTCCTTACACTCTGGAAGATTCCTGTCATGTCACGTATCCTCCCAGCTGCTACAGATATTCAAGCGATGAAGTCTTCAACTGAAGTAGAAAGTGTCTCATACACCAAACTCTTCATGTGACCTCAGAGGAAGACCACGCATGATAGGTCCGGTGATCTTTCAGGCCAATGAACCGGGCCACCCCGACCAATCCACTGCTGTCCAAATGTTAAGTTGAAGTGTTTTTCACGGACGTGAGTTTTGCAAAGCCGATCCATCCCGCCTTCTTGCTGGTGCAACATGGAGCGGCGCACCGACGGAGGAACAGGTGATGAAGTTCGGCTGGGAGTTGTTGCAAAAAGCTGCTCAAGTTGTTGAGCTGCACATGGTTGAGTACGATATGGGTTCTCTTACTCTCACACATGGTCACTATGCTGAATAATGAGTTGATGTTTCTGTTCTTTTTCTCTACCATAGCTTATAACTACGATATTTTCAACCCTGCATTTCTGCATGATTTCGAATTGAATTGTCCTACGCACCCTGCAAGTTTGTCGATCTGGTAGCTAATCACCCTGTACATAAATTTATTCTAATCTCTTTTATATCAATCATCATAAAAACATAAATATAAATCTTATTCAAACAGTTTCGAAAGATAAAATGAAATCTGAATATAAGTAAGTTAAATCTTCAAGTTATTTTTCAATTTCTTACCAATCAATTGATCTCATGGAATCATTAAATAATTTTTTAAAAAAATACACATAAATAACATTTATAAAAGAACGAATACAGTGAATCTCTCTTTCTCTCTCTGAAACTTATAATTGAGCACGAAATTTATATAAAAAAATAGGAATTTAAAAGTGAATTTGATAAAACGTATCAGTTTAATATTAATGTTGCTTAAAATTCATTCTATAAATTGCATTCTGAGAGACTTGAATACAGACCGTATAGATTGTTTTGCATAAATGCCTCAACTTTCGCTTGATTGAACTTTTTTTTAAAGTTAGAAACTTTGCATCTAAAAGTGTATAAAAATTAGCATTTAAAGAATAATAAATATTATATATGTATTTTACAATTTGTGTTCAATTTCTTAGAATCCCAATTGGAAAAATAATGTTATTTTCATTCATCTTCATTTGTAAAAAGTGAAGAGATAGAAAAAATATGTAGCAAATGTGTACGTTTTGTAGTGTAGTATGCTAGTCTATTTTCTATAAATATAAAAATAATTCTTACCTCTCTCCATCCCTTTCTATATATTTCTCTTTGTCTGTGTAATAACCCTTTTTTTAATGATGTTGGAAAGTTTTATCATAACATTTAGTGAACAAAAATTGTACTTAAAACAGGTGTACTGTAATTTGGTTGCTGCCGGCAACTTTTTTCACAAGGAACGGTAATAAAAAAACGTAACGCTAAAGAAAAAAAAAATCACATGTCACAATTATTAAAGTGGGTTTGAACTTGTCATTCCACTGGTTGTTGCGGTCGGAACAAACATGCGATTTCTCGAATATTTTCTTATAACTGATCTGAGATGTTTTTGCTAATAAAAGCGATAACGATTGAAAAAAGGTGTATTTTTCGTTTCTGTTATTTTGTGTGCAATTTATATCGAACACCCCAAAAAATCTTCCCGAAACCACATGACATAAATTTACATCAATATGCAGTTGTTTCGCTTCTAATGTATGATGAAAAGGATTTTTACTACTCGTTTATTTTATGCTATTTTTGTAGAGAAAGCTAGAAGAAAGGGACATTCGAGTTTACTTGGTCCAGTTGAAAGTGGTGGGCTATCAGAAGATGGTATTGATGACAAAAATTCTTACAATTTGTACCTCGATGTGGATGAAGTTAGAATAATAATAATAATAGTTGTTCTTTAATTATCATCAGAAATATCAATAATGCAAAGATATATTATTATTTTTATTTTTTTGTACTGAGCTTAACAAGCAAATTTGCATGATGATGAATATTTATATCATACTGCTTTTAAATTATTTTCTATTATATATTTATACTAGGGTTTTTTTAAACATTTTTCATTTAATCTAGAGTAAGAATTATATCACCCTGGCTTATGTAAGACAAAAAAATTACAGTTTATAAAACTAAAAGACACGCTTTTATAGTTAGTTGAATTAAAAAGTAAAAAATAATTCTTAATATAAGATTATAAAATGTTTAACGAAAAAAAATTAATGTCATTGTGGTAAAAGCGTTGGTTGCTCGATATGAATTGTTATAATTTCTTACTAGTTCTATTCCGAAATGTAGAGTAAGTGTAAAAATGTAGTATAAAGCACTCCACTCTTTTACCACAATGACATTAATTTTCTTGTTAATCATTTTAATCTTATATTAAGAATTACTTTTTAGTTCACCTAACTATAAAAGCGTATTTCTTAGATTTTTTAAACTATAATTTATTTTTCATTTTTTAGTTCGATCTACAATAAACATGTTTTTTTTAGTTTTTTAAACTGTCATTCATTCATTGATGGATTAATCTTAAATGCTTCATTTTTTTAGAATCTGGATTACCCATTGGCATCTTATTAGTGCGTTGATACGGCATGGTTTGCAAAATGTAGGATCTGCAAATTCAAGGAAATCTGGAAGATCTAAGTTTGAAATATAAAAATGAGAAAGGTGCAAAGTCAATTATATTTTTCTCTAAAAATATCACTATTTGTATTAACCACGAGCGCTCTCGCCTTAGGGTTGTAACTTAACGTTTTAGTCGCCAAATCTGGAATTAGTCACTAAATCTGGAAATGGTACCTGGAATTAGTCACCAAATCTGGAAATCGTTAAACTTGATGATCCTGAACAGGACAATGGAACAAAATTATGAAATTATTGTATTGCCATCGGTCCTTCACAAAATTTCGAATTAATCTGACCTTTTAAAGTGGGTAAAATTCGAGTTAAAAAATTCCGTTACATAGAAGTGCAGCTAAGAAAACGTGTTAAAAAAGAAAAGAAAAACATGCAAAGATGGGTTAAAAGTTTTTACGCTGACTACTAAAAATTTCACTTATCACGAAATATATAGATTGTACATTTAAGAAAGTAAAGTTCTTTTATCTAAGGAATCTTTAAAAAATAAAAAAAAAAAGAGAAAAAAAAAACATCTGATACAGAAACTCCGTAAATACTTTTAAACCTTGCTACAAAGTAAGATAAGAATTAGGTATTTAACACAAATGCAACTGGAAAACTTCCACAATACCTATCAGTATCACTTTACTTTCCAGGCCTTTGGCGTCTTCTTGAATAAGCAGTTTAATTTCTGTCCCTACTTTATTCGGTTTGTCTTGACTCTTATCAAGCTTTCTTTTATTCCTTCTTCTAGTGTTGTCACTACTTGTTACTAGCTGATAGAAGAAGGAAAGTGTTGGGCTGCATCTTCACTATCGATTTTGCGTTTCTTTTGTTTGCGTTAAAAAAAATTTCGAATGTTACTCGGATATGTATCAATAAAGACACTTTCACGCGTTACTGTCAGAAGGAAGAATGACACTCAGCTTTTACCGATTTTCTTTCTGGAAATAAATTCTTTCGCTTTTTGAAGTCGTATCCTTTTCTATGTATCAAGATTTTAAATGCGTTTGGTAGAAGTAGAAGTAATGCTCTTTAGGGATGTAAAATCCACATGCATTGATCCAGTGAATTGAAAAGACTATATATTCAATCAATTTTAGTCAATATTTTCTTTTCTGCTTTATTTTCTTACTATATTTGGTAATAAATTTGCATTATGGTCCTTTTACAAATTTCGACTTTACATCTTTGATTATATTTAAATATCTTCCGTAACATTTTTATGCCCTTTACTTACGTTTTCTTTTTTTTGTGTGTGTGTGTGTATCTATTATGATTTATTACTATATTTACAACTTCACTGTAAAAATATAATAAATTCATTCTCAAAATCTGTGATTTGGTTGTATTAACCAGGTGATAAAGTTCATGAACTCGTGGTCTGTGACTTGTGAGTTCGAGTCATGGTGCCACTGGTGACCCGTTGCATCGGTAGCCTAGTTGTTAACTTCAATTCTAAGTCATTGATGATCTGCCGTGTACAGAGGATGATGGACGAAAAATCTGCCGGGTCTTAATCCTCATTTTGTGTGGTATGTATGTTTACAGAGGAGGTACCAGCTTAGGTATCTTCCTGGTCATTTGACAAGAATTAAAAATTATGAAGTCCTTCAACAAAAGCCCTCTTTTTGCTTCATAGTGTGACGTAAATCCAATCAAAGTCAGATATCTGTATTGCTAACTATTTTAACTAAAAACTGTCTGTTGAATCATACCGATTTTTTTTACTTCAACTTAAAATGATATTAAAAATGCATGTGTGTGTTCCTACGTATATAATCCTATAAAGCTATTTTTATCTCTTGAGTTTAAAGATCAAAATATTTCGATCTCATTATAAAAGTTTTGAAATTTTCGTCAATATTTTTAGGACATTATTAGACCAAGCTTACGCCAACGGGGTCCGGGCCTAGGGTGGCAAAATTTTCGGGGCCTCGATATATCCGAAGCGGCAAAGTTTTAGGGGTGGCAATATTTCCGAGGCCGCAAAAATTTGAAATCGATTTTGTTTTTTATCAACTGTAAGACCGAATTTTAATGCTTCATTTCTTGCTTTGACAACATCATGTCAATATTAAAAGGGTTTGAATTATTTTTTTAAAAATAATTAATCGTTTAAGTAGTAAAAGTTAAAATGTGTAACACAAAAAAAAATTGGTACTAAAATTTTTTTCATTAAGTATAGCATTTATCTATTGACGTTAAATTTTTCATAAATTTTTCTTAAAAATTCTAAAATGTAGGGTTTGTTTGCTCATTATTATATCGTAAAATTTTAATTAACCATATTTAATTACAACTTTATCTGGTTACTCAAAAACTATTCTTTTTTAAATCTCGCATGCAAATTTTATAGTTTTAAGTAATGTGAGGCATAATTCATGCTAAATTCAATACCTAAATTTAATTCGAATCCATTATTACTATTCTTCTTATTACTATTACATATAAGAGCGTCAAATTAACTTGAACCTAGGGCGCCATCGAATCTAAATCCTTCTCTGATTAGACCATACTCTTTAAGGTATACGAACACGTTCGGAGTACTTTTTAACAAAATAGCATACTAAAACATTATAAATATTCTTTTAGGACTCAATTCCAATAAATATTACTATTTAACTATCAAAATTTAAAATAAATTACCTGAATTTTACAAAATTCACAATTATAAGTGAAATTTTAGCAATATTTTTGAAAAACTTCAAAGCAGTTAGAGAAAAAAGTAATAAACATATATTAGTAAAACTATTACTAAAACAAATTGCATGCATTTATCTAGAAAATGTTCTAAAGTTTTAATTTTTTATTAAAATTTGAAAATTTTACAGCTGATTGAGTAAACTTTATAAGAAATGTTGCATTTTTTATGAGACTATTATTTAAATAACAAGCCATAACTCAAAAAGTATTCATGCAATAAAAAATATTTTAGTACATTCTCTAGAAAATAACATAAATATCAGGTTCAAAAAGTTTTATAGAAATACATTCGTAATATTTTGAGTTATCAGACTCGCCATGATAGATTTTGAGCAATTTAAATGCCCACTTCTGGTAGATCAAAACCCCACTTCCAGTTTTTCTAAATTTATAAAATTCATTGTAACTTAGTCTCTAGGTAGTGTAAAAACAAAACAAAGTATGTTTCGTAAAGTCAAAAGATAGCTTTATTCAATAAAAAAAAAATATCTGTCTCGCTGAATTTGGTCATTTTCAACGTGTTCAGATACCTTAAAATATGTTGTACATTGCGTCATAAAAGTAATTGACATTCTCTACTATTAATATTTTTTTGTTTTAATAATTCCCTTGGTTTTAAAATTCATAACATGACATTTTTAAGTTTTTTAATGAACTCTTACGGAGAAATACTGCCATTTTAATGTGGTCACCCAAAAATAAGAGCTTCTGTTGATATAGTGTGATTAAACTGATTTTTGTTTACCCTATTTAATTTTAAACAGATTGTAGAAGAATTTACTATTACCACAATTCTTATTTTAAAATTAATCTTTATATGTTGAAATTATTTTAAGTATACATAATTTTTAACTAATAACTATTTATTATATGAAACAATTTTAATGTTTTCCATTTTGTGTTAGTAAATATTTTATATTTTTGGAAACATTTTTCCATTAGTTTACGTTTGTATTCATGAAATATCTAATATATATCTATTGCGCATATGTTTATTTATAACATATAATTTAAAGCTAAAAAAGCTGTACTATTAGTAAACAAAAATTTTATTTTGGAAATATTACATATTTTTCACGCTGTGCTGTTTATATAATCCAGATAAACACTCATAATTTTGATTAAAAAAAGTCTTTTAAATTTCTGCATTTTTTGTATCAGCAAAAATTCATTTTTCATATAATGTTTTGAAGAAATAATTAATACTTGTTCTGGAGGGTTTAATTTTAATGATTGTTTCCCTTTTGCTCGCAGTTACACATGCATTATTTTTGGTTGAATCGGTTCTTCATTATATTATATACTTCCTATATATGTATTCAGTATTCACTTATAATATCTAAAGCAGTGCTTTTCAGACTTTCAGTATTTGCGACCCAATTTCCTATCATAATTTTCATCGCTCCCCCCCCCCCTCATACAATGTCATTGTACCGAATGCAATAATAATGTCATTTGTGATATTAAAGCTACAATACGACTTCAGTTACAAACCGTGTAGTTGTAACAGATGTTGATGGATGAAGGAAGGCAGATGAGCTTCGGTATGTTATGTCTCTTTCAACGAGAACTTCGTTGGGAGTAGTGTATTTAGTTCTATTTGTCAGAGAAATAATTTATGTCTATTTTTTAAAGTTCAGATTAGTAGTCTTTTATCCTGTTGTATCTAGCAATGAAAGAATCTGATGATGAATTTAATGAGTTGCCTGAGAACTGTAAAACCAGCTAGGGAAATAATAATAAAGTAACAGATTGAGCTTAATAAAGATGTTTTAATATTTTCACCTTCTGAAATGGATGTTAACTGTAACAATTAACACCAGAGCCGTACAAATTATCAAGATGAATATTAAATTTTGAATGTAATTTTTGTATACGACAATCCCATAGGAGTCAGTGTTAATTATTAAATCTGCTCTTCGTTTTCTGTTGATAAATTTATTATCAAATACATTGTACAGTAGTGATAAATTTATAAGTATATTAAATAAGTGAAATGTGTATTTTATTATTTATTATGTCAGTATGTATTTTGTTTTGCTTCCTTTCAGTAAATTAATAATTTGTTAAATAATCTTTGATTTTTGATTTTTCGATATACTCACGGATCCCTTGTAGGATTATCACTCCCCCCAAGGGGCGCGCACCCCACAGTTTGAGAAACGCTGATCTATATTCACCAAGTACAAACTAATCATCCCTTGTTTGAATTTGAAGGATGTTTGTAGGATATTGTTTCCATAAGTACTATTCGGAAATAAGATTTTTTTTAAAATTAAAATTGTATAATATTTATGATAAAATGAAGAAGCATTTGCATAAAAATGTTTTAGATTACAGATAATCAATTAACAATTTAAGGTATCCAACTACGCTTGGAACCGTGATTTTGAAAAATCGAATAAATGGAGAATGTTTTTGATATTTAGTGCCACATGAATTAGAATCTTAACGCGTCATTTTGCGCGCGATTTCTGACTAAGCTGCTTTTTCTTTATACATCTTAATGATTAGTACTTTTACATGTAAGTTTTTATCGTAGTTGTTCCTAATTTTTTTTCTTAATATTCATCTCTAAAAGAGAAACCCTACTATTCTCATCATTTATACATTCATTTTATTTTATTTTCTGGTGTTCCATCCACGTGTGATAGATATAGGCCTAATTTTTCAACATGGCTTTGTTTTTTCTATTATGTCGAAAATTTCATATGTACGGGGAAGGTGGATCCATAAAGCATTGCTTAAACCTAATTTCGATGGCTTATTTCAGTGATAGCTTTAGAAATCATAATACGCCTCTATTTTAGTCCAAAAACTCTTTTGGTTTCTTCAGTTTTTTTATCTACACCTTTGTTTCTTGTTTTGTTTGTTTTTATCCAATTTTAGTGCAATATTCTTATAGTATCATTTATTTTCTTGATACGTTTCTTAGAATTCAATTTCTTTCTTTTTTAGTCTTGCAGGAAGTACAATTGTGTCTCTTATTACTTTATTTCATTTTGTTCTCTCTCTTTCTCTCTCTCTCTCTCTATTATTATCTATAATTATAATTCAAGCAATAATAAAGATAAAATGATTTACACATTTTTGTAAAATTACGGCAGTGCATACTTTAACTGGTTGATTAAGAAAGTACTTATTCGAATACTTTGAACTGGTTTGAATATAGTTTCACTTGCATCTTTTATTCAAATTTAATAATAATTATTTTAGCGCAAGTCTACATTATGGTATATATTTTTAGTGTAGCATATCACACATATTATTTGTGTTGCATACTATTGCTATTCTTTCTTGCAAATGTATTGATAAAGTGTACAGTTCACAACATATTTTATAATTTAATGAATCGAGGATATTGCATGTGTTACAAAATATAGCTTTTATTTTTGTTTCTCGAGGGCAAAAATGCTTTTGTTATTGAAAATTCGGTAAAAGAAGGCATCGGCTGAAAAATTAATCTACCACTTGACAGAAATAGGATAGTTAATAATTCATGGGAATGGCGGGGTAACTTAAAAGCAATCAACTCTCTCGTTTTTCTAACAAAATGTCATTAATAAAGTAGCACACAAGAACTTCTGCGACAAAGTTCGTAAAGAATTCTCGCGATTATTCTCAGCCTGGAAGAGAAACACGCAAGAAAATTTATTCTATTGAAATATGATGGAAAAACAGGAAACAATGATTTCAAAAAATAAATAAAATGCGGAAAGATAAATGAAATCAAAAGTATTTCCTTTTCGATGTAGATTTGTTTCTAGAAAATTGTTTCTTTGTGCAAAAAGAACAAAAGACGTTTTTTTCGAATAAACATGAATATTCTTTTTGTTATTGTTATTTTCACTTGAAGAGCAATCCTCTTTTCATTTCACAGACACGGTAGTATTTGGGCATTTGGAATCTTTCAGGTTGTGAGATTGAATTTGTTTTTATATTTCGTTGTCGCTATAAAAAAAAGTTCAATAACAGCTATAAAATAACAAATTCTGCTGTGACTAAAATATCTAATACATTTTTGTTTAGTTTGTCAATAGATTTTTGTAAAAAATAAAGTAGAATATAAAATAATTAGAATAAAAAGTTATACCCCGAATTTCACGATATGTGGGCCTGAGTGATAGCAGCGTAAGTCTGTTTATACTTTCGCTAATAAATGTATGAAAATTATTTTAACTGGGGCCACGTAGACGAGAGAAAATAATAATTTAGAAAAAAAAATGTTTAATGAAGTGTTTATCAAACTGTGGGGAACGTTTCCCTAAGGGAGACGTGGAAACTCTACACGGGGGTGGGATGAACATATTGAAAAGTCGAAAACAAAAGATTACTTTAAATAGTTATTATTTTACTGAAAGTAAACAAACAAAATACATTCTGACATAATAAAAAATAAAATCCACATTTACACTGATATAACACACTTATAAATGTATCAGTGATGTACAGTGTATTTTTTAATTAGTTTAACGATACAAAGTTAAGAACAAGTTTAATAATTACAAATGACCCCATGGGCTTGTAATATACAAAATTATATGTGAAAACTTATTCTTATCTTGATAATACATATATGGGTGATAATTAATCCCTTAAATGCTGATTAAAGGAACGCGATTCGCTCCCCAATGCCACCATTTCTCACGTAGGCGCAAGTATGTGATATATTGGAGGGGGGGGAGAGGAATAAATAAGCAAATCCTCTGAAATAAGTAAATCCTTTGTATACACTGTCAAGGTCCTCTCATTGCATTCCAAAGCCCTCGGAATAATTTTATGAATAGTAGTGCACAGAAAAGATCGTACTTTGGAAAGACATATATATATATACATCCGGAGCAATTAAGACTTCGGCTTAACGAGAAGTTTATATACGCCGGTGGTACTTAAGAGGTTAAAGTTGTTTTGTAGTTTTAGCATCAAAGTATAGTATTATTGAATTCTATATATTGCTAATGTATGGAGGGGAGGCGATGAAAATTATGATTGAATATTGGAACGCAAATTTTGAAGGTTTAAGAAAAGAGCACTGGCTTGATGAAATCTTTGATAACTCAGATATACAAAATTGAAACCTAAGTTATTTTGATGCGGAAGGTTTCATAGAATCAAACTAAATAGTCTGGCAGGTCAAAAAATTTTTCTCCCACAAAATTTCCTCTTAGCATGCTATTATTTTTTTTATTCCATGCTTTGTTGAAAAAATACGCTCTTCCATAGAGTTCATATTTTGTAAAACTTATAACCCTTTTTCTATTAAATTCCCAACACACCGTCATTCGATCTTCTGATTGAACTGGGTCTGAAGACTCAGATACTTCAATGTCATGCAGGCAATGTCTCAGGTTCGAAAATGCTAACGCATTTGATTAACGTCCTGACTGTAGGAATCCAACATTTTCCGAATCACTATCAACTTCTAAATTTATTTGATGAGGGAAAGAGTATTCTAGTGATGTAGCACTCAAACAAACGACGAATCGACGAGATTTGAAAATCGCGTAACTCAAGGTTTGCGTAAGTGCAGGTAATACTGTAGTAGGTTTTTACCGAAAAAATAACAGTGAAAATCATTAAAATAAGGCTGATAGATATTATTGATAGTATGAGACTAGAGTAGAGAAAATTTTGTTTGTGGGTTTGTATTAAATTTTATACCTCAGGAAATTCAACAATTTGATACAATAATGGAAATTTTATTGGAATGAGGTAACATTCGTATAGGACAATAAATATTATTTTAACTATATATACTGATGCATTTAAAAGTAATCTATAATAAATGACTCAAAATAAAAATTCAGAATTTTAAATAAAGAATGAAATTTCTTATTTTATCTCAAGAATTTAAGTGTTTTTCATTTCATAATTTGGTTTTATTTTTCAACCATTTGAAAGCCAAACAATTTTGGTACATTTAGGAATTTTCAATTAATTTTAATATTTTTGATGATTTGAATATATATATATATATATATATATTATATATATATATATATAAATTCTGCATTTTCATTGAATTCTATGAAAAACATAAATATGTTCCATATTAGGTATTTTTATCGAAACATTTCGTTATTGAATAAAACTGAAATATTAAATGTAAGTAAATAATTAAGTTTAACTAAATATTTGAAATGCCAAAGCCTTATGTAATACATATGTATTTAATTATTGCGCTTGTTTAATTCAATTATAAAATCTGTTTACATAATTTTCTAGGATTTAATTTTAATGCAGAAAAATATTTACTAAAGAAACATTAGGGACTCTAGTAAAATGATAAATAAGTAAATAATGAGTAAAATGCATGAACATATCCAAGGAAACTACATTTTATATTCTAAACTAACGAAAATTTTGATTTTTGAGAAAATTAATTGGGTAATGTTTCTTATGCTTCTGGGATGCAAAGTAATGGAAAATATTTGCTTTAAACTGTGTGTGTTCTGTGTAAATATCCTCAATGAGCAACTTCAAAATTAACGATTGTTTATAAAACGAGGTAACATTAAACTCTTTTTTTCTCTCTCTCTATAACACTGATTTATGTAGAAGATGATAAATAAAATATACCTTTAGAATATTTTTGAAGCATTTGAACATTCTGTATAGACCATGCTAATAAATTATTTATAAATATTGTTACACATAAAGAATGTTTGCTTTTTCTCATTTCTCGTTTCTATAACATATTTCATGTTTACTGTCATTCCTGTACCAACTTTTCGATATTTCTTTACTTAAAACATTTATAATAAATTAAATATTATTATTGTATAATATATATATACTAGTTCTTAAATTAAACAGATGAATTATATTAAAAACGCCCAGTATAAAAAATCTTAATAATTGTAATAAATATTGTCATTAATAAGCACACTTATCTCTGTAAAATCGGTTAGATGATAATTTTATCCATTCATTTGATGTATTCACGATACAATAAAACCTAAAATGGAATTCTTTTAATTTTCCACATCATATATAAAATGTAAAATCCTATTTTATGTGATACCTGTACAATCCTTTATGAGGTAATATCTTTGGGATCCTTTTTAAGGTGATGTCTGTAGAATCCTTTATAAGGTGATATCTGTAGGATCCTTTTTAAGTTGATGTCTGTATAATCCTTTATAAGGTGATATCCTGGAGGATCCTTTTTAAGTTGATGTCTGTAGAATCCTTT
>BMAO01019276.1:0-63831 GCA_019973975.1 Trichonephila clavata
AAAATTTTATTTTGTTATACGAATGTTCAATTTTTAAATTGTTTCCTGCGAAATGAAATATCAAAAATAAAATATACAGTATTCAACGTGCTACCAGTTAGTTGAGAAACGGTACTTTTACCATTTATACTGTAGCGAATGCATTGTCTATTTTGAATTGAATACACTTAATGTTCCGCTATTACATTGTTTGCAGATTACGCTTAATAGGTTTACCTATATTACTCACAAGTTAATTTAATGTAATTATCATCCACATAAACGCGCATACTGCTCGCGTAGGCAACATTTAAATATATTCCTCCCACAATGCTCGCATTATACATTTAATACAGTGTATCTCAAACTATAGGGTGCGTTCCCTTAAAGGGCATGCTAACTCTACGAGGAGGCCACGAGCATATTGAAAAGTCGAAAACAAACTATTATTTAAAAATTATTTGTTTGCTGAAAGTAAACCACCAACATACATTTTGACAAAATAAGAAATAAATACATATTTATATTGATTGAAACTCGTATAAATGTATGAGCATTGCACAATGTATTTTATAATTAGTTTCGCAATACTAAGTTAAGAATAAGTTAAATAACTGTAATTGAATCCATGGGCTTGCCATATATAAAACTATATACAAAATTAACACTTATCTTGATAATTTTTGTGGTTTATAATTAAACCCTTAACTGCCGATTATAACATACGTGATTCGCTTTCCAATACCATGGTTTCCACGTAGACACGCGTATGGGATGTATTGGGGGAGAAGAAAAGAAATAAATAAGCAATTCTTTGAAATAAGTAAATATTTCGCAAACACTGTCAAGAGCTTTTTATTGTATTGCAAAGCTTTCGGAATAAATTTATGAATAGCAGTGCTAAAAATCGTACCTCAGAAAAAACGTTTATATACGTCCGGAGCAATTAACGCTTTAGCTGAGCGAGACGTTTATATACGTGGATTGTACTTAAGATGTTAAAGTCGTATTGTAGCTGTAGTGTTAAAGTATAGTATTAGTGAATTCAACACATTGTTATTGTAGGGGGCGGGGGAGCGCAATGAAAATTATGATTGAATATTAGGTCACAAACATTGAAAGTTCGAGAAGCACTGATTTAATATATCCCTCCCATATGGATCGTATGCCACTGTTTTTCTATTTAATATTTAAATTTTTTTTCGATTAATGTAGTTTGAGACCAATATGAAAACTATTGATGATATCCATAAAAAATTTGAATCGTTTCTAAATTTGGGAACTACACACATCAATTTAATTTATTTCTGCATACCATCCATATGACTGCATACTATTCATTCTGCAACTGACATGTTTCAGAGATTTCAACTATGACAAGTATTGACATTCTATACCTAAATCCAAATAAACCCAGGAGTATTTTGCTTGATCCGTCTCTTATTTAAATCAATAAATTCATTGTAAATATCTACTTTATTATTTACTTTTCAATCTCAAAATCATATTTTTATAACGAGTTTTAGGTAATGTACTTCTCTAAAGCGCCTCCGTATGGCCGATTTTGTTTTGGTCAATTAGACTGCTCCTTTTCGACTCAAGCTCATCTTCAGAAATTCTGTCAAATTTTTATCTGGGTTCCCTATACTGCATTCGGATTGGCTAGTCTAAGTCCCACCTCCCACATCATGCAACTTAAGTTGTCTTTTTTGAAGTTTTTTCGATTTTCGGCTAAATTTTTAGATACTTTATCGTAATTAAGTCTTAAATCCAAGTAAATCTTTTGATTTAAGGGGTAATTTTTCATTTGAAAGGGACATTTTTAGTAAGGAGAACGTACTTAAAGTATCCGATTACCCCCTAAAATTGTAAATCTTGCAAATAATGACAACTTTTATTTTATAGGCCATCTTATTAGTTTTATAAAAATACCAAGTTTTTTATTTTCCGCTCACTAGAAAAAAAGTTAGAAGTGTTTTACTAAATACAGATGCCATTACTTTAAGCAAGATGTCATACTTTAAAATGCGTTTTACTCCAAATGTGTTTTTTTTTCAAAATGCTCAAATGGATACAGCAATTGTTTAAGAAGTTTTTAAAATAGTTAACTGAAATTTTTTGTGTGTTCTGTATATTAGTACAAGTGTTTTAACCTTCATATTTATCAATTTCTGTTTTATTAAAAAATTGGCAGTCCCTTATGTGAATGTAATTACTGTTTTCTTAAGCAATTTCAAATAATAACTAAGATAAAGTACTCTAGTTTTTGTAAAAATTAAAATATCTCTGATCCTGAATTTCATTTAAAAAATGCATGACATAACAACACATCAAAATTGGAAACTTGAAAATTTTTTCATAAACTTTTGGCTCAGAATGAGCCGCGTTTTTTTATTTTTTGTAAATTTTTACCAATTTTTTCCCATTTAAAAATAATAATCTTTTTTCTCTCCTTAGTTTTAGCCTCTTTTTTTCTTAAGATTTACTAAACAAATCTAAAAACAGCAAAATAATTCCCATGCCTCCAATTTTTTTTTTTAAAGTTGTCGCAAGTAGTGGGATACATTAAGCCAGCAAAATCACTTCAGATGTCTATAATGGAAGTTAGAGTCTGACAGGGCCAAGTACTTATAAAATTACCGACAAATATATTATTCAAAGGATTTTCATAAAATATCTTTCAAGGGCTTAGGATTCATTTTAAAACTTTAATCTCGATCATCTGAATCTTAACTTTTGATGAATTAAAGTCATTTTAAGAAAATACATGGGCTTCAAGACAATAAAATAACATTTATTATCAGAAAATAGGTTTTCTAACTGGCAAAATGTGACCTATTTTCGTATACAATAAAGAGAAATCTGAAGGTCTATTAATTATAAAAATATGATGCAAAACAATGAAGATTTAAATTTACGTAATTATATGAATTTTGAATAATGAATGTATAAAAGTATACCATATTTGTTTAGATTAATATTTATCACTTGCAATAATTAAAGCACCATATATTTATAATTCTTATACGTTTTCTCTAAATATTGTGCAAGTATATCACAAAATCCTAATTTCGAAGAACAATCTATTCATCTAATAAAACATGGCCTTGGTTGCAAAAACACGAAAATATCGCAAGTTTTCAATACCATTCAGATATGGAATCTTTTCCTTTTTCATCATGACATAGGAATCCATACTTTTTTTCTTCTGTTATTGGAAATTTTATGAATGAAGTGTAAGAGTAAAAATAGAAGAAAGTAATATATTTTCCATGCAACAAAAACAAAAAAAAAATGCTGGAATCATAAAATATTCTTTATAACACATCCAATTGCAGAAGCCCCCCAAAAAGAAAGAAGAAAATTCCAACGCTTCTTGTGTTTCAGCTGTATATCTTTCTCAAGGAAATCCATAGCATGTATTTGGATATTCCTTTTCTCATATTTCGGTGCAATCTTATTTGTCTAAACCCATAAGTTATTACTTATATTTCCTTCATTTTCCGAATAAAATGAAAAATTGAAAGTGAGAATGATGTTGAAATTCTTTATATGAGCTAAGATGAAATAGTAATTTGTCATTACTTTATGTATTAAAAGCTACTACTGTACTACTTTAGTCTTAGGGAGCAAAGGATAGTAAAATTTTTTAGTAAATGCAAAGTTATTCCTGGATACATGTAAATCACTCATCTATGGAACAGTTGTTTTGAAGAGGAGTAACATAAATTTATGATCTAATACGTTTATAAAATCCCCGCTGAGTGGCATAGTTGCCTTGGCTCTGGCACTGTACATACAAGTTTTCCAGGTTTTACCACGCCCCAGGTTGGTGGATTTTCATGAAGCAAAAAAATCAACAGTATCCATGTCGTATGATTATGCGGCATGTAAAATATCCCTAAGCTACCTGTTTGGCTTGGGTGTTCTCTACAACATTAAATTCCTATAAAAGTTTCAGAGTTCAGATGTGTCCTTCTGAGAAAGAACTGGGTTTCAAAATAACATTACTACGGTTAGTATCCATCAATATGGTGCAACATTAAAAAGTGATACTATCTAATGTCAAATGTACTAGGTTGGCAATGGTAAAATGCCAATCCGCCGCCCCATTAAAATTTTTTAAAAAAAGCGTTTACAAATTTTTTTATCTGCCCTTTCTCTTAATGAATTTTCTTTCCGATCTCTAAGTTTCAAATAAAAAGGTGAATTGTCTTAATACAAAAAATATTTTCAGTTAAAAAAAAAAAATTTCCGATTCATTGATGATAAAATTGCGTTTCAGGTATCCTTTAATTTTTCCTGATTTACAGAAGCCCGCATAAACACGATCTTAATATTCTCACCAACATCTTTATTAGAAGTAACACGAATACTACAAGCGATGAACTTCTCAATTTCAAGTCTTAGTCAAGTGACGAAAGTGACGCTTAAGCTTCCACACCCTGTTAAAATCAGGATTTTGAGCTTACACAGGTTTAATGTGTATTTTTCTGTTCCGTAATCGATGGGATATGTGATTTATCAATTTGAGTTATAAATGACATTGTTATGTACATAATGTAGCTTCCAAATGATTAAGAATTGTTCGACTTATTAACCGTTAACGCCAAATTATTTTAAATCGAAATTTTGAAAAATATTTTAAATTACATTTCATGTATCATAAATAGAGTAATTATGAAGTTGTATCCATTTTCCGTAATTAGCAGCTGAGATAATAGGTGATCTATAAATAGATCATTGCGCGCTTATGGTAGTAAAAGACCAAGTAACTTTCCTGTGGTTTTATATTTAAAAAATTACAAATTTAGGGGGGGGGTAACTTTTGTGAATTTAAAAACAACTAATGAGATTTAAAAGAGAAAATATTATTTTACTGATCTAAACTTACTTAGTTACAATTTTATACAGCCAATTTGTAAAAGTTAAGTTTGATATAATGGAAAACATTTCGACAAAGGGTTACATTACATTTTGTACAAAATGTAAGAGGTCTACCCTTACATTTTTGAAACTGGCATCTTCTTTGGTTTTGTCTTTTTCCTATAACATGGTCTTTTCTATCTAAACGCACAGAGTCTATTACGTTTGATCTTGATGACATCATCTGAGGTTTTCCAATGCCTTTCTTAGAATTTGTTTCCCGTTTGAGGTACGCAACTGCGATATATCTTCGGATGTCTTTTATACTTTTTATATTTCTTCCATGGGTACACAAATTTCTACATTACTTGGCAGATCTTTTACCGATGGAGTAGTCATTTCATCATCATCAAAATACTCTTCGTCAGTTAACTCATCCACATCAGGTGGTAAAGCAATTATATCAGACTCTATTTACTTAGAAAACATATATTCTAACGCTTCTTCGGCGGTGTGAAACACTTTACGCCGATACATTCTGGAAGAAATGAAACGGGAGGAAATGATATTAGTTACCACTAACGCCCAGTGATCTATTTATAGATCAGCATGTTTAAACTTACATTTTAATAATAAAAACAGTTATTTTTCTAATATAAATAAGCCAGAATAATTAAAGAGGTATTGAAAATGTAAAACTCATGAAAAAAGTATAACTTACTTTAAATTTTTTTTCTGTTGGATACAAAATCGAAAGCTGCACTTTGAAGCTTCAAAATGGCGAACATCAGACGCTAGCTGCTGGACTGCTGTGGGAAAGAATGCTTCAAATCTCGCTTGAGGTGTGGCCACATGTATAGGAAACCAGCCAATGACAATAAGAAGTGATTAAAATATATGTTTCACTGGAGTTCTGAGTGAGGTGATCTATAAATAGATCACTGGCAGTAGGTTAAATTCGCTTAGAAATTATGGAAATATATATTACATATACAGATTTTTTTTTTCAGTTTTAAAAAAATATAATTGATAAATTCTATTTTCGGCGTAATGTCCCTAAATGCCAAAATCCGAGTACTACAAAATTTATTAATACGCATGCATAGATATTTTGCAAACATTTAGAATTTATTTGTTTCTTAAGAAATTGTTTGCTATGCTTTTTATAAAAAAGTTTGTTTTTTTCGTGTTCTTTTTTGTTTAAGAGAACAGTTACTTATATTTATTTCTAAAGAACATTTTTATTTGATTTTGTTTTATTAAAGAATAGGTATAAAATTTGTGTTGTTTCCTCATATTTCCCCTATCCAATTTTATTTTCTTAGTAAAATAGAATTATAAAAACCAACCGTAAATTTAAATTATCTGGAAGTTTCTTTACTTATGTGTGGTATAATTAATCTACTCTGGTGAAGAATGACATTAGTAATATGTTTTTTCCTTTAAAAAGACTAGTATTTATATTATTATTATTCCTTTGTGAAACTGATGTGTTCGTTAACCAAATAAATGTTCCAAATTTATTTCTTTTAAAAAAAAATTGAAAAAGAAGACAATTATGTATGCTTTTTTTTTATTCGTATACCTCCCTCTATCCAGGAAATAAGAATATTAATTAGTCTGCAGAAAGGAAAAACACTTGGTTGAATTTTCTTTCTTCTTTAGTTATGCTTTTTCAATACCTCCTTTCACAACGACCAAGAAAATCTTCCAATAACGTCATGAATTCAATTAATTTTCTTTATCTTCCACGACTGATTTATGTTCATGTTCGTTTATTCATCTAATTCAATGACACTAAAACAACAAAGAACCCCAGAGAAAAAGGATCAAGGGCTTATTTAATTAGAAGTCACTCTCATTTGCAAATTTATGACATCTGAATTGACTTTTGTAAACTATAATGTCATTCTTTCCATAACAATACAAATATTTCAAATGTATTTATAAACAACGGATTAAAAGATCTCTTTCATACTATGAAATGATATGTGGTAATTAAAATCCATTTGAGTGATTTATTTTGTCAACACATTACATAATTGAATTGCATTGGAAGTTAAATTTATAAATATTGGGTGTAGGAAACTTCTATCAGTATAACGGTGGATCAAACTCCATTGTACAAATTATACAACTGCTCACACTTATTGCTCAAATTTAACTTATATCTGAAAGTTGAATACATTAATATTACTTTATGTTGAATTTATTTTATGATAAATTGCAAGCAACGCCATCCCTTACTTTATAATGACAGTTTCTATGGAAACTTGGCGAAATATTAGCGATACAGCCAAGTCAGCATGCTTTCTGGCAACTTTGTGATCATGTTTGCGACAAGGAAATTATATGGATGTTTCTGAAAATTCTGGAGAAATCTAAAACATCATGATGTATTATGTAAGCGGATTTTTCGAGAAAGCACTGGAAAATAGGAGGAGGAAAGGCGTATAGGTAAATCATTCTTGTCGCTTCTCATTCAAACTATTTTTACTGATTATATACCTCATGTATAAATAAATTTATTACAGCATCACGAAAGACTTTTTTATGTACAGAGAGGTATACTTTGGAAAATCGAGGGTCATGTTAACAAATACGTGAAGGGGACTTTAGTTCATAGATCAAACTCATCAAGCTTCCTTATAGAAAGGTCTTCGGAACGCCAACTGTTGTAAAGTACTTATCTCAGAAGCGTAGCAATCCATGAAGGCCAAGGCCTACTGCACCCGTCTCAGTTTTGGTGACCTTCGTCTCTGAGGTTCATGAGCAGATGTTTCTATCAGGTTGTCAGCCTCACGCGAAACCCCTTGTGTTTAGTTCGCAAGCAAGCTTGGTACTAATTTATCGAGTCATTAAAGAGAGTTATAAAGATAGTTGGAGAAAAAAGAAATGTAGCAAATATGAGGGTGCTGGTTTATCCAGAGTGACACTTGCACCCTCACATCGACACATCCACAGACAAGAGGCTTATACCTCATAAGTCACTGTAGCCATTTTTTAACCTCTTTAACATACCTTTAATGTCCCTATATCTATAAGGGACGTATCACACGTCCATTATTCGTTCGACTTTCTCGACCAATTTTTGCCCCAGCTTAGGGTGAAGGGTTGTCGTAAGCAAAATGACATGCTCTGGCGTCAGCAGTGCTCTTTTTAAATATTGACAAATTACTCGCTGATCTTCCTGCTTGGAAAACGACCATCCAATGTTATTTCTTTATACAGCTCGAGCTTTTAATTAACAGTCGAGAACAGATATGGCGTCTGACGATCAAGCAATTCTTGCGCTTGGATTTGGTGCCATTTGTGCAAGTATATTCAAGAAATCCAAAAAAAAAAAAAAATTTGCCAGAAAAATGGTCACCTCTCTCTCATCCTCATGACGACCTACTAGAATCCTAATTTTTTTGAATCTTTTCGTGAAATGTGGGGTTTTTTTTGGATTCCACAGTATGGAAGCTTTTCAATCTCATCAATTAAAAAAACTCTTCATTATTTCGCTCTATTTTATTAAAAAAACCTTTTTTGACGAGCAAACGCTTGACGATGTCGAGTCCGCCATCTTGATTTCTCGTATGAGACGAAGAATTCTATTGACTGAAATTTGAAGCAATTTTAATTTCGAACCACTTTTTGAGTTCACTAGCAAAAAGTTGTTCGAAAGACATTGCTATGGCAACTGAGTAAAAATTGCACGAATTGGCAGAAAAATTGCTCCAAACGTGTGCGTGTGATAAGGCCTTAAGATAACCATTCTCTGTCAATTGTTGAAAATGGTTTGTTCTCATAGTATCCGTGAAAACTGCGATTTCCGCCATAGTATAAATGACTCCATTCGCAATGATGCTTAGCTAATGTGAAAGAATGAATGGTGCAAGCTCGTGTTATCAGACGAATCACCATTTAGTTTCGAAAATTATAGTCTCTGTTTACGAGTATGGTGCTGAAGGATAAAAGGTTTAATCCAAACTCATTTGTGGAATGTGCCAGCTAGTGTAGGGCTTCTAAAGCTCTCAATATTTGCTACCCAATATTAAACCATAATTTTATCACGCCACCCCTCTCAAAATAATAACAATGTATTGAATTTAGTTATAATATACATGACGCAAAAGCTATAATACGAATTTAACCTGTTAAATGCCAACATCGTATATAAAAGTCTCGTTCAGGCAAAGAAATAATTGTCCCAGACGTATATATACGTCTTTCCAAAGTACGATCTTTTCTGTTGACTGTAATTCATAAAATTATGCCGACGGCTTTGGAATGCAATAAAAAGACCTTGACAGTGTTTGCGAAAGACCTATTTATTTCAGAGGATTTGCTTATTTTTTCTCCCCCCCCCCCCTCAATACATCACATACGCAGCCCTACGTGAAAAACGCTGGCATTGCAGAGCAAATTGCGTAACTTTTGTTCGGCAGTTAAGGGATTAATAATAAATCGTAGAATTATCAAGGTAAGTGTTATTTTTTTATATATTTTTATGTATGTCAAGCCCATGGGGTCACCGGTAATTATTGAACTTGCTCTTAACTTAGTATTTGTAAATTAATTATAAAATGCATTGCGAAGTACTGATACATTTATAAGTGTATTATATCAGTGCAAATGTGTATTTTATTTTTTATTTTGTCAGAATGTATTTTGTTTGTTTACATTCAGTAAATTAATATTTTCTTTTAAATTATTTTTTTTTCCATTTTTCAATATGCTCGCACCCCCCGCGTAGAATTATCACTCCTCATTAGGGGAGCGCCCGACAGTTTGAGAATCTCCGAGCTAGTGACAACACAGTATCATGTTTTGGGGTACATCATTTAACTAAATAATTGCAACGCATTGGGCATTGAATGCAGCATTAATTTAGTGAGCATATTTTTCTTATTTTCCTTTAATTTTTATGACCAGTGTATGAATATACATAGATCCCTGAAAAGTAATAGAACCGTTTGAAAATATTTTACTGAGTACTTTTAAAAATACAAACGTTCTGGATTCAAATTTAAAGTGTAAATGCATTAAGGATTTCCGATAAAATATTAGCTTATGTATTCAGCATTTTTTGCTTTATGACAATTCCAGCAATGCTCTATGGTGCTTCAAAGATATTAAAAAATGGTGTTATTTGTCAAATGTCAGTCTTGCAATTAATTTAAAACAAAAAACTCTCATAATATATTATATTTTTTTCACTATTCTTAATCGTATACAGTAGAACGTCGTTTATCCGAATCAATTGGGACCAGACACCGTTCGGATAACCGAAAACCGAATGTGATTCATGCAGTATATGATACTGGACACTGTACAAATATTGCAAATCATCGCATGTAGAAAACGTGCTTGAAGAAAAAGCAAAATAGGTGCAAAATGTCGCAATTTTTTCTTGATTGGGGAAAATAATCCCTTATTTTTCGCTGTACCATTGTACACCTCCGTTTTTTCAATGCAAGGTCTCTGGTTCTCTTCAGCAACAGTAGTTGAGTAAGACAGCGCTCTGATTGTTGTTCGTACCACTCCATAGCTGTCTCTATCGCATTAAACGCTTCATCAGTTGCTACTTTCGTTATAGTTGCCATTGTTATAGTTCGTTATAGTAGCCATCGTCTCCATCCGTTTCATCGTCGACAGGGTCGGATTCTCCTTGCGCGGAAGTCACAATCTCATCATCATTTAACATTTGATATCCACAGTCTTTCTGCATCGCATGCCATCCAGGTTTCTACATCAACAAAACTCAACAAAAAAGCACGTATACACCTCCCACTTGGAAACAAACTGACCTAATATTCCGCGCAGATGTTTACCATATCACACAACTAAAATTCCCGAAATGTCCCTCACCTTGGGTTTTCCAGTCACTTTTGGCCTCACAGGAAACAACTGTTGAGCATTGCACTGTTCGAAAACGTATCCGGACTTTGGTTCAGATATTTGACGCCCCGGATAATAAACGTTCTAATAAACGACGTTCTACTGTAGTCTGTTTTTAATAAAATGAATGTAATACGTTATATTCAAAAATAAATTTAATTGTATTAATGACTGATGTTTAGCACAGTGGTAAAAGAATTAAATTTTAAAAAAAGGAGTGATAAAAATGATAAACACAAAACGAACAGTATGGATTATGTATCTTACTTTTAATGACTGTAAAATAACTATAATATTTTGCAGATTTATACTAGTCAGTAGAATTTTCGTCATGAAAAGCATTTTGTTTTTCACTCTCATTAATTCGAACCTTCGATAATATGAACCTCTCGCTAATTCGAAGTATATTCTCAAGACCTAGAAAAACTCTTAGTATTTCGAAGTAAAACAATACTATTTGGTACACTCGATATTTCGAAGTAAAATTTGTGGCTAGTAAGACTACAACACGCAATAATTCGAAGTGATCTAATAAAACTCTCGACAATTCGAACACTTACTATATAGAGCCGGGGTAGGCAATACGTCGATCGCGATCGACCGGTGAACCGCCAAGACATTTTGGGTTGACCGCCTAAAAATTTTACCGGTTAATAATTATATACGGAAAATTCAAGATTGGCTGACAGTACGCAGACTAAGCCTTCTACAGACTATAACTACAAAAACTAACTTTAGATAAAAATATTTTTTTCTTTAATGTATTTTGAATTGTTTTATAATAAATGTATCATTTGATATCATTATATTTAGGGGCTATTATTATTAAGTTTGTATCGCGTTTTGCTTTAAACGTGGTTTTAAAAGTATGTTTTTTTATTTTAGTTCACTAGGTAAGTACATATTCCGTACTTATTATTAAGTTATAATAATAACCTCTTTTCCTCACCTCAACACACCTACGACTTTGGGCAACAGAGTACACAAGAATTTTTAACGGGAAAGAGATCGATAGTTGAAGGGTAACCACTCTCGTATCATACCCCAATACGAAGCCAAACATATACATATATATTGATTTTTTCGATTGTACGGAACAAAACCAGCAACAAATAAATTATTGAATAAATAATTAGCATTAATAAATAAAAAAATTACTAATATCAAATACTTAATTGCATTTTACATACTATATACATGGGACTATAATGAATCGGAAGAAAATAAAGGGTTATGAGAGGGAGGGTCTGGACCTGTGGACCCCTACCCCCGCATTGTGTGCGCCATTGACACTGGGTGGACCACAACTCCTTGAAAATATCAGAAGTAGCCCGCACTCTGGAAAAGTCTGCCCACCCCTAATATAGAGTCTTGTATCAAACAGGTCGGAGCTGACATGTTTATGTTGTATGGTCTCTGCATGTAACTTCCCCTATAACGTATTTTCTTTGATGACCATCTGTCTGTTACCTCCTCTTTGTGTTGTCCCGGTTACTCATGCGAAGATTGTGTATTTTGCGTCAGACTGACATAGCAACTTATGATATAGCTGATCTGTATGCTTTATAGAATGTGATACCAAGTAGGACAGGGGCTGGACCCCCTTCCGGACTGGACCCTGCCTCGTAGAACCATTAATGTTGGGGACAGAGCCTGAGAGAACCGGGTGTAAAACGATTTTACTTCCTCTTAGGAATGAAAGAGATTTGTTGGGGCGTGAAAGAGTCCTGTTCGAGAATTACTATATAAATGAATTCCTTTAATACATGACTTTTAACTTCTGCTTGATATTTATACTGTATAATATGTACTTATTAAAAATGTTTTAAATTAATTTTACGCATAGGAACAATTGTTGTTTTATTACATAGTTTAAAATTTAAATGTCTTAGAAAAAATTCGGGAGTTTTTTTCTTACTCTCTTGATAAATCAAAGTTTTTCAATGGTAATTTCAACTTCGAATTATCGAGAGTCGTCTGTAAGTGATTATGAAAATAAGGATTTTATTGCATATAACTTAAAAATCAGGTTTTGAAAATTACATGTTTTTGGCACCTAAAAACCCTATTTTAACTATTGCAACAATTCTGCTTACATTAATTAGCACTTCCATGTACATTCCTTGCTGTCTGTTATTGTTTAGTTAAAACAGCTTTCATTTAGTAAAATGATCTTAAATATATTACTATAATTTAAGGCATCCGACTACTTGCGACATTTTCTTACAAAATTGGAGATAAAGTGATTTTTTAGAGTTGCTTTTAGATTTATTTGGTATATTTGTACAGAAAAATACTAAAATTAAGCAGATAAAAAGAAATTATTTTTCTAAAATGGGTAAAAATTTACAAAAAATTACATAAACGGGGACCATTCTGTACAAAAAGTTTTTGAACAAATTTTCCATTTTTCAATCTTGATGTGTTGGTTTGCTATTCATTTTTGAAGTGACCTTCAGGATAAGAAATATTCTAATTTTTACATAAACTAGAGCAGTTATATAAAATTGCTCTAAATAACAGTGTTTATATTAACAAAAAGGGAATGTAAATTTTGTAATAAAACAGTATTGATAAATCTGAAGGATACAGAACGTACACAAAAAATTCAGTCAATTATTTCTAAACGTTTTGAGTAATCACTGTCCCCCCGTGTAAGAATTTCAAAATAACTCATTTCGAGTAAAATGCATTTTTAAGTATGACATAAAATAAAATCATAAAAAATTGTCAATTTTTGGCAATATTCACAAGTTTAGGGTAGTCGTATACCTTAAAAATTAACAAGTATAGTTAATACAATATTTATGCAGCTTACAATAATACTCAATATTTTAATATCCGTGCTCGAATGATCTGTTAACCGTTTGCATGATTATCTGGAATTATCTAGGGTTCGTATATATTGCAATTAATTATTATCCCGAGAAAACTCGGTCGAAGCATAATTAGTCAGTATGATTTGTTTTATCACGATTTTTCTCGGCCCGTAGGAAATGAAAGGAAATATTCAGCTTTTTGATTATCAGTTTGCAAAGTTTTGTTGGTTTCGTTGATCTTTTGGTGGGATAGGTCACGTGTTTTCCCAATTTTATATTACACGTTGGCTTGTGGATTAGAATAATATCAAAAAAGGATAGCTCCGTAGAAAAAAGTAAAATAATGCGAAAATGTAAGATAGTGAAAGCAATAATTTTACAGAGAGTGATTATGGTGGACATTGAAAATAGTGGAAGTGATTCTTCTGTATGTAGTTAACCGTTCTGTAGTGTAAATTAGGGGGTTCACAATCTCCTAAAGAACTTAAAATGGAACTGATTAAAAAAATAATCTCAGAAAATCATCGTTAAGTGTGATTTTTTTTTATCACATCAGGAAGACCCAGCATTAGTTCTTTACCACTCAGGTTAACCTCTGGGCATTTTCCAGATATTATTCCTGCTAATAAAAAAAAAATCTAATGTTACGAGACAGTGTACTCTGTGCCCCCTAAAGAGATCCTTTAAAGAGGTAGACCAGTAAGAAAAGAGACCAGATACCAGTGAACAGAATGTCAGGTATCACTTTTTGTTGTCCCTTGCTTCAAAAACTATCATACAAAGACACATATTTATATTTTCCATTTCCCCGAGATAACTCGGGATTGTAAACTAATATGAAAACTAAATGTTTTTACATCTGTAAAAATTTAAAAATTCTACTTAAAACTTACATATTTTATTTTGTTTCTGCCCTTGTATTTAATAATAAAAAAAATAGTGATGAATTTTTTGCAATTTTTTTTTCAGAAAATATTTTATAGGAAGCGGTTAATATCCGTGTTCGAATGATCTACTAATATCCTAAGTCAAAAGGATATTTGTATTGATTTAAATATGCAAGTAGTTTAAGAAGACTACTTAATAAACTTACAACTATTACCTTTAATATTTACCAGGAAGTATCGGTCATTAAACTATTCAATTACCTTACGTGACACTTTATATGAATGCGATTGAATGATCTCGTTATTCTACCAGGCGAATTGATGCGGATATTGAACACGGTGCTAAACTTGACAGCTTGTATGTTTACCAGTAGGTAGTAAAAGGGATCTAAGGCTTGATTGGTCCCGATTTTAATTAGTCTCTGAGGGTTAACTAGAAGTCATAAAGTTGTGTATAAATGGACAGCTTAAACTAAGTTAGCTGAAGATAAATTTAGATACAGTCTGAATATATATATATATATATAATACGTTTAACACGAAAACGCTTAAGACAAAATATTGGTTAACACGAAATAATACAACGGTCTTGGAAAAACCACTGTGTATTTTCATGCATTTTTTTCTCTTAATACAAAGCTTCTCGAACTTTTAATATTTATGACCAATATTCAATCATAATTTTAATCGCCCCCCCCCTACATACAATAACAATGTATTGAATTCAATAATACTACTCTTTCGTGCTAAAAAAAGCTGTGATAAGAATTTAAATTCTTAAGCGCCACCTACGTGTATAAGAGTCTCTTTCATCTAAAACTTTTCATTCAACAAAACTATTCTAAAACGCTCATCTAATGCTTCTCAAAGTTTCAATATTTGCGACCCAATATTCAATCATAAATTTCATCGCCTCCATACAAGAACAATGTATTGTATTCATTAATGTTTTCTTTAACGCTAAAGCTACAATACGACTTTAACTTCTTAAGTGCCACCAACGTATATAAATTTCTCGCTCAGCCAGTGCGTTACTTACCCAGGACGTATATATACGTCTTTCTGAAGTACGATCTACTCTGTGCACCTGCTATCTATAAAATATTCCCTACACTTTGGAATGCAGTAAAATGACTTCGACAGTGTTTGCGAATGTTTTACTTATTTATGTATTCCTTCTCCCCTAATACATCGCACACGTACGCCTACTAGGTGGCATTTGGAAGCGAAACCCGTAACTTTCAATTGGCAAATAAGGTATTAATTATAAACCTTACAATTTATCGAGATAAGTGTTAATTTTTGTAAAAGTTTTATACATGACAATTCCATGGACAGTGGCAATTATTGAACTTGCTCTTAATTTAAATTGTTAAATTAATTATGAAATACATTATGTTGTGCTAAAACTGAAGGTGGTGTTACTTAAGGCTATTAATCAAAAACAGAAGATGAAAGTAAAAAGCTTTAAATATTTTAGTTTGTTATTTCTTCTTTATCAACAATAATGATAAAAAAGGAGCAAATTACTTACATATTTGAACGATTTTTATTAAATGCATGCATATACACATATCTTTGCGAATAAAATGTACTCTAATAAGCTTATTTTTGTTGAATATGTGTGTTTTTTTTCTTGCAATATCATTTAAGAACTATGGAGTGCACCTCCCTAAGGGATAACTTTACGTGGGGGACGTGATCATATTAAAAAACCGAAAATAAAAGATTATTATCTTATAATTATTTTTAAAAAAATATTAACTTACTGAAAGGAATCACAAAACAAAAAAATCATTCTGAATTTTGAAACCCCTCAGGGGGCTCACCTTCTTTAGGTGAGTACGGGTGTCACAGTCCCGAGGTGCCCTAGTGATCTTTTCCTTTTCCCGCAGTGTTTACTGTCTTTGGTAAACACGGGCTTCACGAACCCGGGGTACCCTAGTGATCCTTCTCTATTTTTGACCCTCTCTCTTGTCATTCAATTCATTCTTTCTTTCTCTTCCCGTCTAGACCACAGATATTAAAGCAAATGTTTGGCGCAGTATAGCCGAAATCGGCTCTTGCGCCAATAAACCCCAAAATCACTCACTCACTCACTGAACTATGAAAAGTAGCGTAATACTTATCATATTACTTAAAATATTTATTAATCAAAAGTAAAATATGCAGAGTTCAATGCTTATATTGTTAATTTGTACGGTTTAAATTAACCCGGTATCACTCGGGGGGAAAACCGAATGAATGTTTTCGCGCGGGGTAGCTCATACCCAAGAGTGTTACATTCTATTTTTACCATAAAATTTGTATATAAAGGTGAAACAGGATGAAAAGTAGGAAATAGAATATGTTTATTCCACTTTTCACACGTAAAATTTAATCTTTCTGTTCTTTTTATTAGGGTATCCAGTACATTGTTTGTACACTCCTTTAGTTTCCGTCACGAGTAAATACGATGTTTTTCACTGAATTTTAATTTTTTTAAATTTCGTAGAAGCATTGATTCCATTTTTCTTCATTCTTGACATTTTTCTGTAAATCGAAATCCAAAACACTTCAGAAATCAGTGTCTGGTTCGATGTTTAGTGGGGGCTTTCTGACTACTTAACAAAATAATTTGCGCATTTATTGTCGTAGCGTTCAACAACACAAAAAAGATTGCCATAAGCTAACGAGATTACATTTTTCAGCCACTGAATACAATGTGATCATTTTATCACAAGGACGATAATTGCTCCCTCAATTAAATTACCTGAATAGATTTCAGTAGAGGAACCATACTTGCTATTATAATCTTCATTTGATTCCTCATCATCATCATCGCAAGTAGATTTTCTCCATCCGAAAATACTGTTCAAATATATTTATTAAATACTGTGTCAATTAAATTACTTAAATATCACATTTCTTCACCACAACTACAATAATGAGTCTTAGCATAAGAAAGATTTAAGGCGTGCTCATACATTCAGAACTGTAACGGCATTTCACACGCAGGGTATGACATACCCGAAGAGGGGGTATCCAAAAATATATATTTAGAATTTACCTACAAGCTAAGGCCCCTCAAAGGATATGACTTTAAAGTCAGCTACACTAGAAACTATCCATTTTCTAAAAAAAGTTTAGAAGGAGAACCGAAAAGTGCCGGGTTAAGGTCGTATTGTATCTTTAGCATCAAAATGCAGTTATTGCATTCGATACATTATCGTTTTATGAGGAGAGGAGGGAGGGCAATGAAATTTATGTCTAAAAATTGGGTTGCCGATATTGAAAGTTTGTGTTGCACTGCTTCAACACGAAGTTCTTTTAACACGGAAAAATATTTCAACCTCTTCAGTTTCATATCAAACGATTTTCTGTGTAAGTTTAATTTCATTTCGGGGAATTTTCTAAAAATAAAAGTATACTGAATATTTCGTGTTCTCAATCATTCCCACAAGAATTCGTATTCGTGAGTCATTTGTATATATCTTTTTCTAGATATGTAAACTCTTTCATACTACAAGATTGCTAAGAGTAAGTATTATATGTAACTGAATAGTTTAGTTTGTATAGGAGTAAAATAAATGATTAAAAAACCATGAGAAAAAATCATAATACTGCGTTGTTTTTTTTTTACTCATTCAATCTGGGATTGAAACGGCGCGCTTATCTGGCAAGGGCAGAACCCGGGACCTTTGGATCCGAAACCGAGTAACTTAACCACTATAGCAAAATAAGTATTTTTTTACAAAATAGAAGATTTTATAATCAAATCAGAATGAATTCAGCTTATTTATAAATAAGTTTTCATCATGTACTGTGTCCACATTCTTCTTAAAAATACCTTTGGTTCGAACTCATTGTTTCTAGAACTCTACAAATATGTGAAAACTTTTTAGCATGCGTATAAGTTGCAATCTTTTTTATCTTCTTGATTAAAGAGACTTGAGATTAAAGAGAAGACTGTTGTATTCGTTTATCTTACATGTGTATCATTAAACAAATAAATCGACGCAATAGTATCAAATGAAATTTTAGTATGCTTAGAAATTTCATCAAAGATTAATAATACACTCACTTGAAAAGAAAATGAGGAAATTTTTCAAAGGAAAATGTTAATTCTTGGATACCAATTTGAATTTCAAAGCCTATAATTCGCTGCAGAAGTACTTGGAAGTATGTTAATATGTTAAGATGCAGCAAAAATACACATGACTTAGCAGCGAGAAACATATTTAAAAGTTATTCGTATAAGAAACTACCATTGTTCATTAAATCTAATAAAAAAACGTTTCAGTCTTTTAATTGATTAGTTCTTAAGACAGTTCTACGACTGTTATTTCTATGACTTTCAGAAGAAAAATATCATAGAGAGTACGCGTTCTATGGGATTGCCTTGAACCAAGTTAATCAACTACGCATGTTGCTCTTTTTTAGCATTTATTATTCCAAGGTTGTGGAAATAATTCCAAACAAACCAGACAGTTGTTTGAAGACCTGTGACTGATCGTTCAAAGCTTAAATTCCTCTCCCCATAAGACTGATAGGCGTAAATAAAGATTGACCACCGCATGTGTGGTACTAAGTATGGATGCAGAGTCTATTTTTAATATACGATATCTGACACTAGTAAAGCATAGAAGGATGCAAATTAATTAACTGTACGCCCGGGTTCTGCGGGGTTTGTTCCTCTATACAACCATTGTGTGTGTGTGTGTGTGTGTGTGTGTGTGTGTGTGTGTGTGTGTGTGTGGTGTGTGTGTGTGTGTGTGTGTGTGTGTGTGTGTGTGTGTGTGTGTGTAAGACCTGATTAAAATGATGCGGACATTATTTAAATTGGATTGTGTCTGAAGGAACAAAGTTATCTTCCCCTATACATTGATTTTTTAGGAGGCAGTTGATAAACGTGTAAGGGACAGGATAAAATAAGGCATAAGCAGTTACTCATTCTGAGATATAAGCATTATGAGGCAAGAAAGCTTATTCTGGATATCTCAATTGTTTGTTGATCTATGTTAGAGTTTCTGTACTGGTTGTTCGGTATCGCTGTGAAGTCTTATGAAATAATACGTTGCAGATCAGTTGATCCTGCTTTTATTTTAGTTTAATATATTGCTCATCTCTATTGAGCTGATATCATCAAAGATTACCTGGAGACTGAGGGAATTGCACCATGAATTGGTGGATACAGTACTGTCTATTATTATTGCTACACCAAGAAGACGGCATGCTACAGACGTGAAATTTAAACGAGAGGAAGAAGGTGCTGCGATATGCAAATGATTAGCTTTTCAGCGCATTCAGGCGAAGGAGACGTTGGTAGTGACTCCAATAATGTGTTTAAATGAGGATATTTTTTAGCCGGTTCCTCATACACAAATTGCATTCGAACGTTGTTTCCTGGTGAAACGTTGTTGTGGTACCTCCTGTAGGAAGCAGAAATGCTTGCCAGCACGTTTCTGACTTTGATCAAAGTCGAGTTGTAGTGTACTTGGATTGTGATTTATCGTGTCGTAGTATTGCTGCTCGTGTCATTCGAGATCCAATGACTGTTAGCAGAACATGGAATCGATGTGTTCAGGACGGTAATGCAAAACGCCATGCTGGATCTCAAAGGATCCCTATCTATAGCAGCCGAGAAGACTAGCATGTTACTCGCATGGCCTTAATAGATCGTGTAGCCCTGTCAAGATTCCTGGGTCAAGAACTAAAGTCGTTTGCAAGACAACATGTGCATACACAAACGGTTTGACAACTTTTGCATCAGCATGGGCTCTCAGCTCGGAGAGAGAGAGCTGTGGCTATCCTTGACTCTGCATTGACAGGAGCATCTTCAATTGTGTGATCAATGACGAACCTGGGCATACGAATGGTGAAACTTCATTTTTCAGAGAAATCCAGGTTCTATTTACAGCATCACCATGGTAGCATCAATCTTTGGTGGCATCGTGGTGAATGCATATTGGCAGCATGCATTCATTATGTCATCAGCATATTGGCCCATCACTTGGCGTGATCGTATGAGGTCCTATTGGACACACGTTTCAGTTACTTCTTATTCGTATAGACGGCACATTGAACAGCGCACGTTACATTTCCGGAGTGTTACGACCCGTGGCTCTATCCTTTATTTGAACCCTACGAAATCCTATGTTTCTGCAGGAGAATGCCCGACCTCATGTTGCAAAGTGCGGACCTTCCTTGATAAGGAAAACGTTCGCCTGTCGGTCTGGCCTGCACATTCACCGGATCTTTCGCCAGAAAAATTGTCTGGTCCAAAGTTGCCTAGCGACTGGCTCGTAACCGTACGCCACTACGGTTGATGTATTGTGGCATCGTGTTGAAGCTGCGTGTGCAACCGTACCTGTACATGCCATCCATTCTATGTTTGACTAAATGACCAGGCGTATAAATGCTGTTACTACTGCCAGAGGTGGTTGCGCTGGGTACTAATTTCTCAAGATCTATTCACCCAAACTTCTTGAAAATTTAATCACTTGTTATTTCCAGTATAACATATTTGTCCAATAAATATAATTTTGTTATCTGCATTGTTTCCTGGAATAGCAGTTTTATTGACCAATAGTGTATATCCCTTCAAACTTATTTATTATTCTTGCAAATATTTGGGTGGTCTTCGACTGTGTGATGTTTTTGCATATTTTTCAATCCCAGCAACTTTTTTTCATTTGACAATACGACAAATGAAACCTTATTTAATAAATGGAAAGCATTTTGATGAATATTTTTCATCATGCTTTAAAATATTTAATTGCGCTAGTAAACAAACATTTTGCATATTGTTATCCAGTTAAGTTGGATTTTGTTCTCCCCCCCCCCTCAGAAAAGCGTTTAAAACTGATAAACGTGTGATACACAACATTCTGTACCATCAGCTAAATAAAATACGCGAAGGCTTATTTTTTCCTAGTGATGGAGATTCCACGAGAAAGAAAAAAAAAGCATTTCGTCGAGACGGAAAGGAAATGAAAATCAACCAATAGAATGTTTTTCACTTGATGCATATTTTGTAAGATAATGTCTGCTTTCAAAATATTTTCTTCCCAACGAAAGATAAGTGAAAAATGGAAAGAGATTATAAGATTATTTGGAACTTCCATCTTAGAGTTTGCACTTTCTCTTTACGGATTTTCCAAAAAGCTTTTCAAAATGGTTGGACTGAAATCTTAGGACGTTCATCCTATATGCTGTTTGGCTACCCGAGGGAAATACTATCCACCTCTTCTCATACCGTGACAGATGCATTACAGACGTTTATATATATATATATATATATATGCATATTTAAAATACAGTTAGAAACAAACTCTAAATAGTGCACATATATATATGTATGTATATGCTTTCTTCTGACTACCCGAACTGTGATAGGTGTGATTTGAATAACATCAAATGCTTTATCAGTAACAAAATTTTATTAAGATTTTTCATTTTTCAATAACTTCAAATTAGAATAAATATTTCTTTTTATATAGCATGAGTTAAAGCTTGACACACCCTGAATTCCTAATGAAATTACAATTTCTGTTCGTGAACTTTAAAAAAGAAACATATATATCTCTCCAAGGGATGAAATGATTGGTCCGGTAAGTATCTTTTATAAAGAAGTAATATTTTATATATATATATATTAGTAATATTTTAGTAATATTATATATATATACACATATATATATATATATATATATATATGTAATAGACGAGGCCATTGAAATGTATTCTTTATATGAGATTGATGAGGCAGTCCTGAGGTTAATCTTGTTTATTGTACACTGAACATGAAGACACACAGACGGACTCACAAATAAACACACATAACACAAACACAAAGCACAAAACAAGCTGCAGCCGACTACATGTTGAAGTAGACAAATACAGAAGCGAAAGAGGGAGTTGGTCACCAGGAATCTCGGTATTTATAGGCTTCTCAAATCACATGATCTGAGTGGGTGGATAGGTGTAGTTTAAAATACTCTCATTAGGCGGCGGGCTAATTTATTACTAAAACGTTGGTCCCCTGAAGGGATGGACCATTGGTAGCTAAAAGTTATTTTAAAGGATTATATTACTGGGAATTATTACATTTCCCCCCTCCGCAAGACACGTGTGTGCGCTGGGGCCCTTAGTACACACCCGTCTCCTACAGAGATATTAATTTTAAAATTTAAATTTAGATTAATATTTATTTTTAAATTTCCCTTCACTTTAACACATGAAAATGATTTGGAACAAGGAGAATATGTGGTTATAATAGTATGAAACAAAAATGCGCATAAGTATATTATAAATATAAAATTATACAATACAAAAATATCAAAATAAGATTATTAAATACTTGAAAGAAAATGAAAACAGAAAACAAATATTAAAAATAATTGTAAATGACACAGATCCTGTAAAAGTATTAGTTGAAACAAATGAAGTTAGTTCTTCCTTAGTTTAGTTTGTGAAGTAGTTGCCCTGGCCAAGTTAGCTAGACTTGGCAAGGTTGAGACGTGTCCGGACACTTGAAGCTGTAAATATGCTAGGCCAGAGGCCTCAGTAGAAGGATGTTGTATCTCGTTTGGGATATGTGAAACACCAACAGGCTTCCCTATGCACTGGGAAGCAGAGTTTAGAGGTGAGTCATATATTGGAATGGAAGTTGTCACAATATTGGGTTTTACAAGACAATGGTATGTAAAAGGAATTGTCCGTCGCAAATACTGCATGGAGATGATGGTTATGAAACAGTTATGTGCCACACCTTTCTAATATGAATTCACAAAAATATAATTCCTAAAACACAAAAATAATTTCTTAAAAATTTATCTAAAAGTGTATATAAGAGCACTGAGGGTGAAAAGAAACAAATTAGGATGACCCACGCCTTGCACAATCTTTGAGACAAGTTTTACTTCTTATCGTGTAAAGTTGCACAATAACTTCAAAAACAAATATCCCAAGACTGGAAATTGCAAGTCGACCGAAGAGATTTTTTTTAAAAACTATTTATAACTTTCTTTTATGTATTAATTTTATTATGACAAAGGTATAAGTTTGGAGGCAATAGTATTTTGACAATCAAAGGTGTATTTATTACCTTGAGGTACTCACTATGCACAATCCTTACAAAAACCCTTATTATTTATTCTAATGTAAACATTTGCTCATTTATTTATTACAATATTCTCAGCCTAAGTGCTCTCAAAACCACTATTATTTCAAACACATTAAAGTTGTTCATTTTCATATCAAATAAATTGTTCATTCTAAAAAAGAGTAAATCGAATAGTAACCAAAAATTCTTAAAACCACATTAAACATATCAAATATAGTATCAACATAAAATTCTCAAAATAAAAATATCAAATCTTTGGTATTGATTCAGTAAAACACTGTAAAGTTATCAATTCTCATGTTAAATATCAAAACAAAAAATGATCATTATGAAATATATGCAGTTTATTTTCAAAACAAAACATAGCATTAAGTAAATTTAATCCGAAATTTCAAAAGGTAAAACCGAGATTCCTGGAAACGTTTTCACACACACAAAATGGTAAGTTTATAACAACATTCACAATAATATTTACGTGGAGTTCACTGCCCAATCAATTAATTTAAATGTAATCGAAAAATGAAAATTTGTTACACAATATTGAAAAAAACATTAGAATAAACCAAAAAACAGTACAATGGTGGTAGGGACCAAAGAATAATTTTTAAAAAATAAACGATGGGGGTATGACCCATAATATTGAAAGAAACTCTGGGGTAAAACCAGACACATAAAAAAAATTGCGGGGTAAGACCCGGCTTATAATAAAAAAATGCTGGGTAAGACCAGGCTTTAAATGAAAAAAAATTATATTGGTACCACTACCCATAATACACCATTTCATATGGAAAACTTTTAAAACTTAAATATTTTCAAAATATCTAAACCATAAATTAAAATCATTTCAAGATTTCGAATCAAAATAGATTATTAAATTTGCTTTCAAATTATTACGCATACTAATTACAAAATCTTTCTTAAACATTTTAAAATAAATTATTAATCATGAATGAGGAAAAATATATAATCAATTTAGAACTCCTAGATAATTTCAAATGACAGAAGAAAAATGCACGGTTTATTGTATTGATGAAATCTTCAAACACACTAATCAAAAATCGCTGAGTGCATCATTAAACCTTTACGTTTCAAAACAAATACTTGTCGCACTTAAAAAGAAATGTAATCCAATCTGGCTCTTTCCGCTGATGATAAAAACTTTTCTTTTTTCACAATCTCGCACACTTTGAAAATAATATGAAAATGAAATTTTTTTTTTCTTTTCCACATATTCGCACACCAAATTTGAAGCTATTGGACAACGGTGAAAAAAAAGGGATTTTACCGTTTTTGACGAATGGAACACTTTTTCACATCTTACGATTAATGGGCAAATCCTCAGATATTTTTTTTTTCATTGGAAGACAGAACTAAGGATCGAATTGTAGAATGATTTTTTTTTTTAAACATATGTTTGTTGAGCACCTTTCGACGTTGCATTTGGAACACGGAACTGTTTTACTATTATTCAGTCATTTTGGTAACCCTATCAGGGCGTGGCAAGTGGTTTCTTTCCCGCGCAGGAAAATATCCTGTCGACTCTTGTAATAGACGAGGCCATTGAAATGTATTCTTTATATGAGATTGATGAGGCAGTCCTGAGGTTAATCTTGTTTATTGTACACTGAACATGAAGACACACAGACGGACTCACAAATAAACACACATAACACAAACACAAAGCACAAAACAAGCTGCAGCCGACTACATGTTGAAGTAGACAAATACAGAAGCGAAAGAGGGAGTTGGTCACCAGGAATCTCGGTATTTATAGGCTTCTCAAATCACATGATCTGAGTGGGTGGATAGGTGTAGTTTAAAATACTCTCATTAGGCGGCGGGCTAATTTATTACTAAAACGTTGGTCCCCTGAAGGGATGGACCATTGGTAGCTAAAAGTTATTTTAAAGGATTATATTACTGGGAATTATTACATATATATATATATATATATATATATATAATCAATATTTCTCTATTAGAGACAGATGAATAAACATGATAAAACTAAAAAGAATTGAAATTGTAAGATAACCAGACAATAGATTTGAAATGAAAATTAGAAAAATTATATATATTTGAATGTGCACTTACAGTGACTGAAATTCATTGATTGAGATGCTATCATTTTTCACTATCTTTCCTATTTTCTTAAATGGTGCTGAAAATTAAATTTTTATATTTAAAATTTTTAAAATGTTTTAAGGTATCTTGAAATTTGTTTTCATGAATGTACTTGAAAATAGAATGTGTTTAGCTACTTGTTAAAGAACTTCTTTAAAAACATAACTACACTGTTTTTTGAAGAAAAACTTTGAATAGTTTAATGAAATGTAGATAAACTTAGTAAAAACTATGAATTTTATAATTAAAAAAGATCGCATAAATATTCCTTATTTTTTATTATGTTTTATATTTTTTAAAGAAATTTATATCGATTTTAATCTTCATCTTTTTTTCAGCAAAATTGTCATTTATATTCATGTGATAAATTTTTACATATTTTTAATTAAAGTTTAGCACGTACCACAGATTTAAAGGAAAAAGAACATGCAATATTGATATCTTATATTTATTAATTTTATTGGATATGCATAATATATTCCCTTTCAATGAATCTCTACAGCAAAGGTCATCAGAATTTATTAATTCATGGGCGACTAAATGTATAATTATATAAATCATGGATTACCACCACTGTAATGATTGGCTAATATATGGGGACCACTATTCTCAGGTAAACTAAATATTCTCACTAAAACTGACTTTTTTTCTGTAACATCAATGTTTATATACCCATATCATTGAGAATGAACTTCACGAAAAAAAGAACATACTGGCCAAAACAAAGAAACATCCACAAACCATAGTGTTTTACAACCGGTTTACTATGGTAGCCATTCTCTCTTTTAAATGTCTCTAAACACAGTTGCATTTTTACTAAAAGTACCAACTAAAATTTTAAAAATGTGCCAGTCATTTTCCATATTACGTCTGTTTGCTCGTTATTTTTGAAATTGTGAATCTTCATAATAATATAAATTATATTCTATTTTCTTATGAAGACCATAGAAGGAGGTCGCTACTCTAAAATATTGTCAAAACACATATTTTTCTGCATGTTGTGTGTTTTTTAAGTTAAGTTGCAGGAAAGGAATGAGGAAATAATACTTATATATAATATAATAACAATAGAATTTACTGATACAGTATAATGAAACTCAGATGATAATAGTTCTCCAGAAAGAATAAACTATTTCTATTTACATAAACTTGAAGAAAGGGAAATTAAATGCATCAAAACATTGTTAAAGAATTTCTATCATAAGAGCAAGTTGACACGCACATGAACACAATAATGACTCGTTTTTAATTATGCCCTGAAGTAATTAATCAGGAATTTATTAAAAAATATCCGAAATTCAAATCGTTAACAAGCAGCAGTTTAATAACTAAATCAACAAAAGAAAATAATTTAGATACTTTTTTAATTTTTCTATATATTTTTAAAAATATGTATAATTTGTTTATGTACAGTATTTTTACAGTAATTTTTAATTGGCATCATACAATATTGGTCAGAAAATTTTAAATATAGTAAGTATGTGTACCAACCAATCAACTACAAAAAACCCAAAACTGATCAAATTGCAAACATGCAAATTTTCAATGTTAATAAAAGCAATACTAAGAATTAATTTTTTTAATAAAAAAGTTTCAATCATAGGATAAAAATATGATTTTTTATGTATCTTTAAGTATCATAAAAGAAATGCATTTTAAAGATATCTAGTCTTGAATGAAAATCAAAGGGAAAAAATGTATTCCAAAATGATGGATATAGTCTTAGTTTTAAAATAATCAATCAATATAAGAAAATTGAAATTTAATTATATTTGATAATATGTTTTTCCCAAGAAATTAAGGAATTTTTAGGTTTTTCAAACTAATATCTTAATTTTTTCAAAATAGGTGCTGCTTAAAAAATAACTACAAATTATGTTACAATAGAATCTAGCTAGAAATAGAATTTTTCTCTATATACTGGGATAAACAACTAAAAGTAATTATTTAGACACATATGCTTATAATGTAATGCTAATTTATGATCTATGGAATTCTAATACTTTAGACGAACCGCTTAATTTTTCAAAATTCAATCAAGATATCGATTGATTATTAATGGACATAATGAACATTGGTTGTTAATGAACTCTGAATAACACGTCAATAACACTAGTGTTATTAGCAATTAATTTTGTAATTTTTAATTCCGGGTTCATGCATGTAGTGGCCTCACAACAATATAGCATTGTATCCCAAATTGGAGGGGTTTTTTTTTGTTATTCATTATTGTGAGGGTTTTCCGTTGGATTTTCTTTCTCTGGCTATATTAATGCACGTAAGAATTTGACCTATACTAAAATTATAATTAAAAAGCTTCTGAATTTACTTTAAAAAATTCGGATAAGATTTGCATTTCTACATTTATAGTTCATTTCTAAGTTGGGGATAAATATTAATGTAATGATGAAAATTATATAAATTGAATCATTCAGAATAAAAGTTTAATTAAAAGGTAAAAAGGAATAAATGCAACTGAAAATATAAAAAACATTTTTATTTAAAATATTTGTTATTCCGTTACAGTTTTAAAATTTGACAAGAACATTGTTTTGCTTTATAAAAAGCTAGTAAGCATTGAATCTGCACTGAAAAGAAAATGCATTAAGGTGTCAGGGGATTTGCTCATGTAGTTGAAAATTATGTTAATAATATTTATCTTGATGGGTTTTAAATCGCTTATCATCTCAGTATATGTGTACAAATTCCAGTAATTGGAACCAGATCCTTCTAATACATTTATATATTTTACAATGAATGAAAAAATGTTGGATTTTAGCTGAGAAATGTCGTCACTAGCGTGTTTCTCGATAGCATCAAATGTTTTAAACATAAGCTTGTCAAATTTAGCGGTTCTTCGAAGAAATGGCGGAAGATGTTTTATAAGAACCTTCCTTATGAGAGGTTCGGTTTCTGAACTAAACTGGTGCATCGCCTTTTGGACAACAGCATTTGGAATTCGAATGACAGTTCCACGTGGTGTGGTGTGTGTCTGTCGCTTTATCAACTCGTATACAACTGGGGCATAGGCAGATTTTGCTGACCAAAATATTCGTCGAAGGTCAAATCTGGTTTCTGGGTTTTCCAATACTTCAAATATGGTTGGCACGAACAATTTGCTCATTAAAGAATCCTCACCACCAACAATTAAATTGATGGTATTTGAAAAAAGACTCTTCACAATTGGGCGAAAATATTCTAATATAAAATCTGGAAGCATGTTATCCTCATCTATGCTTCGCTTAGCTCTTGTAGAAAGTCCCATTCCGGATGAAAGATCTAGAAGCATGTTATCCTGATCAATGCTTCGCTTAGCTCTTGTAGACTGTCCCATTCTGGATGGAAGGTATTTACCTAATTCTAAAAATGGTGATACATCATTAGAAACATCTGAAAGAATGTCTTCGAATGATGCTAAGTTAATATGAGTAGAATTGGATGCCTCCCATGATTTATAAGCTTTTTCAAAGATCATTCCACTTAAGGCTTGCATATAGGCTTGAAATTCCTCTACCTTTGGAAGTACTTTCATTTCATAAATTGGAGCAAGGTCATTTTTTATGGAATCAAAGAGTTCGAAGTAATCTTCTTCCAATTGTTCGTAAATTGTGGGGGATACATCTTTGACGGTCGTTTTCAAAGTAGATATAAAAACATCCAAAAGTTCTGACAAACCTTCCTTTACGGCATCTTTTGAAATGGAGTGTACAATGACGTCTGAATTGGCAGATCGTTTTGTCCGTAATGCTTTAGTATCAATGCACTTTACACAGGCAGCGTCAATACATCTTTCTGATTGAGAATCGAAAGCCGTTCCGGAATCACATTTGTGAGAGGAAACCACATGAGAATGAATACAAAGATGATAATCCTGTAAAATAAACAGAGGAACCTTAATTAGATGCCAAAATTTTTAGTTAAGCACTTCATAAATTATTCCAATTATAGGTATTAAAATCAGTAATAAAATAAGTTATAAAACAACTGAAAAAAAACTATTAAATCTCTAAAGAAAGCCTTCGTGCCTTAAAAATAGCATTTTGTAGAAACAACATATTTTACATTTACTACAATATCATAGAGAAAATAAAAAGCAAGAAGAAATAGTATAGTTTTTTATATGGTATAACTTTCTCAATATGGAAATAATAAAAACCCATTTGAATAAGAAAAGAAAAGAAAAGCACTTTTATTTTTATTGAATCACAAGAATTCTAAGACAATGTATGATTTACATATCGGAGTAGATACAGTTCAATTAAAGTAAAATTCTTATACCGAGCAAAGTAAGTTAAAGTCTTAATATGATTTAGTTTCGCATCTCTATAAAAAAAAAACATGAAAATTAACCCTCATAATTGAGACATTTTAAGTTCATTTTTGAAATGACTTTAAGGATAACAACAACATTTTGTCTTTGTTATTATATGGAATTCCTTAAAAAAATCAGTGATTATGCTTACATAAGGGACTGAAAATTTTGTAATAAAACAGTGATTGATAAATATGAAGGTTAAACCACTTTTACTATTACGCAGAAGTTACATAAAAAAATTTTAGTTAATTATTTTCAAAACTGTGTGACCAATTGCTGTCCCCATTTGATCATTTTCAAAAAATCACATTTCGAGTAAAACGCGTTTTAAAATAATGGTATCTGCTTTTACTAAAAAAACTTGTAGTTTTTGTTCTAGCGAAATTATAATAATAAACCTGGTATTTTTTATAAAGCTAATAATATGGCCTATAAAATAAAATTATAAAGCAATTGTCAATTTCTGGCAAAATTCACAATTTTAAGGTAGTCGGATACTTTATCAATCTAAAATTTCCTAAACGTGTTGCAGTCAGTTAGATTGACTTTTTTAAATCTGAATACTATTAATGAACTTTTTCTCTCCCTGTAAAACTCAATATCTATTATAAGCAAATATGTTTCTATAATTGTAATTTGAAAAAAATAGAGTGCATATTCTTTTTAAATTTGAAATTTGTCTTTAATATATATTATAAATAGACAAACATTTCCACTAGTAAACATTAATTTATAAATTATCATTTTATAAGAAAAAAATTTTTTTCAACGCATTCAATTTAACTAGAAATATTGCCTTTGTCCAAAGTTATTATTATATTTTATACTATTTCATTGAAGTTTTATTCTATTTCATTAAAGTTTGACTAACTTCAACAAGGATTTTAGAAGAGTAATTAAATTTAAGTTCGATATTCAATATATTTTATTTCTTTGAATCTTTTACACATACCTGCGAAAGTACATATATACATATACTCATAATGATTAACAAAAATAAGGCAGTTTGAAACAATTCATTGTACATATTTAGTATAATTTTAGTATTTCTAAACTAATTTTTTAAATATATTTTCCAGGATAAAACTGGTTTTACAATATTTTTATAAATTGTGTTAACATTTAAAGAATTACATGGAAATTCGTATAAATAAAATCTCAAAACACACACAGAGAAAGAGAGAGAGAGTTTTCATTCACAATTTTCAAGGTAATTAATTAATTATCATTCAGAATTAGTTATTGGTGTAGCTACTCGTGAGAGTATCCTTTGTCAAAATTCCTTAGGGACTTTTTTGGGGGAAAACTTTTATTTAGTGATTTTTTACTTACACATTTTTTGGACCTTAAAGCTTGAGGGTCACGTATTATTGATGCAGCTGTTACAGCGGTAGCTACACCAGTTATTAATCTAGTTCTATAATTATTATTTGTTTGGTAATCTACATTACTAAAATTCCAGATTAATCGAATATACGTATGTCTGGCTATCTTCTCATAAGCCCCTAAACACAGAAACACGCCAACAATTCCAAAAAATGAGAAATAACCCAGGAAACCAATTTTGGGGTTATTTAAATTACAATTAGATAAAAAGAAACTAATTTAAGGCGACTCAATTAACGGTTGGTGTTCCTATATAAATAATGCCAATTACTGTGCAGATACTCCGTAGGACTGGGGGGGGGATTTCGTTACTTCCTTCTTTTTAAAATGCCTTCCTTTCAAGCAAAGTCTGTCAAAAACTATACCAAAAACTGGTAAAAGCTACTTTCTTGAACGGGTCACTGTACATATATATTTTTTTACAAAAAAGCAAATTTTTTCACTATGTTTCAAAGTAAACCAATTTTGACATGTTTTTTTTATGTAAAGAAGTTTTAAATCTCATTCTGTATCTTTTTTCCTTTCTCTATCGAATAAATTTATGTCTTAGAAAAGTGAAAGAGAAGATCTATCAGGCAATTTAAAAAATCAGTTTCTGAAAACCTAGTTTTGTGCGATTTTTCGAAAATTAGTCTCGAATTTAAAATTTAATGACCTCATTACTTCTGAAAATGATTGCATGAAACTTTTTCTACGTGTATGACTGCACGCACCACTCGTGTTTGGGCAGAAGATTGAAATATTTCAATAAAATTGAGGGGGATTTCTTTTTCTTTTTATAAAGGTTTTTCTTCTAATCATCTTTTTTCGAAACTTTGTTTCACAATTTTTTTTAATTTATTTTATTAAAATGATGATCAAATAATAAATTATAGGATTGGCTACTAAAATTTTCTTTGAGTTTTTGCTTATACTTGACAAAAATACTAACTACATCAGTGCAGCGTTTCTCAAACAATGGGGCGCACCCCCTAAGAGGCGTTAGTATATTGAAAAGTTGAAAACAAAAGAATATTCAAAACGAATTATTAGGTTACTGAAAGGTAAACACAGAAAAATACATTCTGACATAATAAAAAAAATAAAACTTGCATTTTCACTGATGTAATACGTTTATAAATGCATCTGTCCTGCACAATGCATTTTGTAGTTAATTTAATAATACTAAGTTAAGAACAAGTTGAATAATTATCAGTGGATTCCATAAGCTCGTCATATAAAAAAATTAAATGCAAAAATGAACACTTATCTTGATAATTTTTACGGTTTATAATTAATCTTTTTAACTGGCGGTTAAAAGATACGTGCTTCAAACCCCAATGCTACCGTTTTTTACGTAGGTACGCGTATGTGATGTATTGGGGGAGAGGAATAAATAAGCAAATCCTCTGAAATAAGTAAATAAGTCGAAAACACTGTCAAAGTCCTTTTGTTGCATTCCAAAGCCTTCAGAATAATTTTATGGATATCAGTGGACAGAAAAGATCATATTTCGAAAAGACGTATATATACGTCCTGGGTAGTTAAAGCACTGACTGAGCGAGGCGTTTATTTACGTCAGTGGTACTTAAGAGGTTAAAGTCATATTGTAGCTTTAGCGTCAAAGAAAACAATATTGAATCCCATTCATTGTTATTGTTTGGAGGGGGGGCGATGAAAATTATGGTTGAATATTTGGTCACGAATATTGAAAATTTGAGAAGCACTGCATTTGTGTTATTTCAAAATGGATCACAAATCAATTTAACTTAATTTTAATTTAAAATTGCTTTTCAATACCTTGATTCACAGATCGATATAATATTTAATACTTTTTAATATAAAACTTATGTTTATAGAATGCATTTAATAAGTACAATGCTATGGAACTAAGCCCACATGTATTTTTTGTATCATGATCAAAATATAATTTCAATATTAGAATATATTAAATACTTCAAAACTTACTTCACATTTAGTAGATGTATCGGCATAATAACCTACAATATTGTCTTTCGGGCAAGTGAAGCCATTAGCGACATTCATCCAAATGAATGGAACGAATGCAAGAAACAGAATTTTCATTTTTCAGCCTGGGAAGAGATATTTAAAACCTAAGATTAAAACAGAGTTGATATTATACAGTATTATACATTTACCGACACATATTTTCTATAACTTTGCGTTTTTAAAATACAAGTATTTTTCATTTTTAATTATTTTTTTAAAATTCAATATTGCATTGTTTAAATTGAAATATAAGTACCAAAAATATTTTAAACAGACACTCAAAACGAATTTATTTGTTTAAATAAATATTTTTCAGTATGAATAGTAATGTATTCCACAATCTTAAATGAAGCAATATTACAGTTTGTAATGATTTTAATTATTTTAGTATTTATTTAATTCTAAAAAAAAATGATTCAGAATCTTTCAAAAAGACTATTGTAAACTGGGAAAGCAATTATTCTATAGTTTAGGAAAATAACGAAAGTTGTGTGAAGCTATTATTAGGTTAGTTTATATCCATAACCTTTTAATTCTTTTAGTTGATTAGAATGTAAATATATGTAACATAATAATATAAACTGTGTAGAAATTTTTAAAAAATGAACAATTAGAATTCCAAAACTTTAAACACCTTTGCAAATTTAGACATCATTATTGTACAATCCTTTTATTCAAAAAAGGAAATGATTTCAATTCTGAAGCTGTATAATAACATATTTTTAAAGATGTGTCTTTAAAAAAGCAAGCCTATAACATTTCTAAAGAGGGCATTGTTGATTCCAACATGCATATTTCAATAAACGAAATTAAGAACATGTAAAAAAAATACATATAACAGTGGAAAAGCTAAAAAAGAAATTAAATTTTAAAAGGAAATATGTAAAATCAATTTTGAAATTAAATTTAAGCAATTAAAAAAACAATACAATAATTATTTTTGACAAATAATTTAATGTATAAAAATAAATCTACAGACCACAAACTTTTGAAACTTTCCCTTTTTATGCTTTAAAAATTAGTAAAAATTGCACAAAATGTCTAAAAAATTATAAAACTGCAAATAAAAATGAGGCTTTTAAAAATATAAAATATTTCTTACCTTAGCTTTGAAGAATCATAAGTTTTTGAAGCGAAATTTTAAAAACAGAATTTCTGTTAAGATAGCAAGAATTTTGTTCACTAAAGTGCTTTCGGGCTAGTGAAGACTGCTTTTATATGCGACTGCTTAAAACTAGATAAGATAGAAGAATACATTGACTAGATTAGAAGTAGGATGCACCCTTTCTAAGAATCTTCGACAGTATAATCCCCCTCCAACAGGTGGTCAACCAATCTCAACCAACCCCAAGGAATTTCTGTCTTTATGTAACCATATGACAAAGCACGGCTGCTAGAAGTAGGATGCACCCTTTCTAAGAATCTCAAAGAACTATCTTCGATAGTATAATCCCCCCTCCAACAGATGGTCAACCAAGGTCAACCAACCCCAAGGAATTTCTGTCTATATGTAACCATATGACAAAGCACGGCTGCTATTTTGCACCTAAAAGGTTTTAGTGTTCATTTGGCGATTAATAAAAATATGCTATTTCTAATGAGATATACAAAACTTTGAATATGTGTACATAATCTCAAGTTAATTAATTTAAATAATTAGGATTATAAAATAATAAACATGGTTATCTTTCATTTCTTCAATGATGGCTTGCTAATAGTTTAATTTTTATCTAACATTAGAAAAAAATTCCCTTGTGAAGAAATAAAATAATTTAATACAAAGAGGAATAGTAAAATGGTTTTTGAAAGCATCTGTCAGTTTCTAAGGATACATGTCTTAAAATTTCATTTCCCTTAAGAAACAGGATTTAAGGAGTTATATTGAATTGTTTGCAGTTACAATGAATATCGAAATAAAAATAATATCTCCCTATAAAAGCTATTGAATAAATCAAGTTTCAAATAATATAAAATTTTTAAAAAATGAAAAACACACTTTTATAGTGAATTGAACTAAAAAGTAAGAAAACAATTCTTAATATAAGAATAAAATGATTCACGAGAAAATTAATATCATTGTGATAAAAGTGTGGGGTTCTCTATATTAATTGTTATAATTTCTTACTAGTTCTATTCCGAAATGCTGAGTTAGTGTAAAAAATGTAGTACAAAGCACCCTTTTAATTTTTAGTTCGATTCACTATAAAGGTGTGGTTTTAGTTGGTTTTTTAAACATAATTTATTTTTCATTTTTTAGTTCGATCTACAATAAAACCGTGTTTTTTTAGTTTTTAAACTATCATTTAATCCTTGTTAAATTCATCCTCGAGTTTGATATTTGTAGCAGGAAATATGTGGCTGATGGAATATTAAATGTTAATCGTATTATCACATTTTAAACGTATTGTTATAATTTTAATTTGTATCATCACTTCTAAACTTATTGCTTTATAAAAATAAAATATTTATCAGTTTGAACATAAACTATTTTTGTTCACATGCACGTGTCTAAAAAATTGCTGACGCACCCACCCTACCCTTTTTCACGTAAAGAACATTTTTTTTTTATTTGTGTTAACCACAAGTGTTTAAGCTTTCAAGGACTTCACCTAAATCTTTTAGTTGCAAAATTTAGAATTAAACCCTAAATCTGGAAATCGTTATTCCTGATGATCCTGATCAGGACAATGGAACAAAATTTTAAAATAATTGTATTGCCATCGGTCCTAGATAAGTGTGCAGAATTCTGAATTAATCTGACTTTTTAAAGTCAGTAAAAATCGATTTCAAAGATTCCATTACATACAAGTGAAACTTACAAAAAAGGGTTAAAAAAATCATTTTATTTACCAAAGAAAAATATTTCTACAATTTTAAGTAAATCTTGTTAAACAAGCGTAACTGCAATATATATATTATGTAAAATTATTTTACAACAAAAAAATGACTTGCTGATCACCTTTGAATGTTCTAAATAAAAAAAACTCAGATGAATCGAACTTTATAGTTTTAAAGGTTCAACACATATGAATATATGTGTATGTGTGTGTGTATGTGTATGTGCATACGAGTATGAGTGTCTTTCCAAATGCTTTTGCACAATTTTGTTTCTATTGTATGTCGGTTTTTCTGCGAAATTAATGTCAGACCTCTCTTTAACGAACTCTCTAAATCCCGAAAAAAATTCGTTTTATGGAAAATTTGTCACAAAGAGGTTCAGATTCCCATATACTTTATAAACCACATAAAAGAAATTTTAAATTCGTAAACACTATAGATTTTAAAAAAATAATGACTCCCACCCTTTTGTACATTAATATCTATTTATTATATATATATATCTCATCTCATCAAAAAAGATACAAAAAAAACAACAAAAAAACCAAAAAAAAAACTGGAGGGAAAACAAGAAAAATAAATGTCGACGAGTACACCGCATTTTCAATATCAAGAAAATAATTTCATATTAAATTTAATGAATTTTAAGGATATTTCCTAAAATTTAATGTTCGCTAGTTTTCAACATGCTTTATTTTATAACTAAATTACTAAAACGTGTTTAAGGAGAGAATAACACGAAACGTTTGGAAATAATTTAAAACTAGGCAGAAAAAAAATCGAATCACAAGAAAAAAAAATATCGTCATATAAAAAATGCACTTCGCTATTGGAAGGTTACTTTAAGAAGAAAATCGTGAAATGTTCTTGGTTCCAGGAAAAAGTTCGCTATATAGAAACATTCGCAGGATAGAGGTTCATAATATGGAGGTTCGGCTTTACTTTGTTTGTAATAGTATTAAAATTGAAACTCAGCCTAGTAAAAATATCCGAAATACGAGAAATAAAGTAGTATATAATTTCCTTTATGTAGACACATTTTCCTTTTTGTTTATTTTTAAGTGTCTAATTTATATCAGGATTTTGGAATGTGTTTATGCATATAAATCAAAGTGGCTGCTGTCATCTAGAGATTAAGGTCCTGGATGTGTAGGTAGCGTGACATTAGTTCGATTCTATAGTCGCTGAAGACCCACATCGTAAAGGAGCCACTGCAAGTTAAATCTGTCAATTCAAGACCCTCACGTTGGTGTGGAGTGGATGTTATTAAAAGGGGGAGCCAGTTCAGCTGTCATCCTCGTCACTTGATCATGGTTCAAATTTATGAGTTCTGTGACAAATAAACCTTAGAGTAGCCTAAAATGAGACGTTTTAGAATAGCTTTAACTAATTTAGATATATTAAAAAAATAGTTTTTAACAATGATATTTGTAATTCGTTATTCGCATCTATGAAATCAACACTTGATTTCTACCGATCCTGTAAAAGAACTGCATTAACACATATTTTACCTGTTATATGTCTATAAAATAAATTTAAATTAAGACAATCTAAATATATATATTACAGTTTAATGAATCAAATTATTTATGTGTCCTTATTTTCTATTTAATGTATAAGACTGCATTAAAATGGTGAATTTTGCCAAAAATTGACAATTGTTTTATGATTTTATTTTACAGGTAATCTTATTAGCTTCATAAAAATATCAAAATTTTTATTTTTCGTTCACTAGAACCAAAACTACAAGTGTTTTAGTAAAAGGAGTTGTCGTTACTTTAAGCAAGATGTCATACTTTAAAACGTGTTTTACTCGAAATGTGTGTTTTTTTAAATACTCAAACAGGACCAGCTATATCTCAAAAAGTTTTGAAAATAATTAATTGAAATATTTTGTGTACGCTCTGTATAATAATAGAAGTGTTTTAACATTGAGATTTATCAATCACTGTTTTATTACAAAAGTTGCAGTCCCTTATGTGAATATATAATCACTGTTTTTTAAAGCAATTTCAAATAATAACTAAGATAAAGTGCTCTAGATTTTGTAAAAATTAAAATATGTCTTATGAAGATAATTTCAAATATGAATAACATAACATCACATCAGAATTAAAAAAACTTAAAATTTGTTCATAAACTTTTTGTTTTAAACGGGCCTCGTTTATGTTGTTTTTTATAAATTTTTACCAATTTGCTGCCACATTTAAGTAATAATAATTTATTTTTCTCTTCTTAACTTTAGCATATTTTTCTTAAAATTTACTAAACAAATCTAAAAACCACAAAAAAATCACCATATCTCCATTTTTTTTAAAAAGTTGTCTGAAGTAATCGGATACCTTAAGAAACTATAAAAAAATGCGTTTTACAAATATATATATATAGATAGATAGATTTTATTTTAAAAATATAAATTAGTTTTCGCTAATACAAAGTTTTTAATACTGAAAAAATGCATTTCAATTTTAGGAACTAACAATCTCTTAAAAATCACTTTACACACGCTTACAAAATAATGTTTTCTCCAAAGTCTATTATTCTTGATAGAGTTTGAAATGAATAACTAAAGATCGAAATATAAACGTAAATTTGCATTTAGAAATGAAACACATTACGCATTAATGAGCTGCATTTTAGCAGTAAAAAAAGGTGGTATTTTTTATTGATTTCTTAATAACTACAAAGATAAATATGTGTTCATTATGTTACCCTAAAACTTATTTGTTCTAAAACATTTCCTTTTTTACAAATATGGTGACTAAGTAACAATACATAAGAAATATGAACACAATGGAAATTAACATATTTTGCAGTAATTATTGTATACAAATTTCACTAGAGAAAACACAACTTTATCGTAATAAAAGCATTATTTTCGGTTGCATCTCAAAAGAACTTGAGCTGTTTTCATTAGGCGACAGCTTAAGTATAATTCACAACAGCTGTGGGGCCTTATGAAAAATCAAGTTGTCTGATTAATTATAAATGCCTTCGGTGTATTATCTTATTCCATTTTTCCTGAATGAATATAATGAAGAACTTAGTAATTTATTGATTATTTAGTTGGTTTGCTTTTCTATTTTATAGCACATTAGTTGAAAACCTCGAACTTCAAAACATGTTATTCTGTGTTACATATTTCTATGTTACATAAAACCTGAGAATATCAAAGATATTCATATATTACATTTTTCGGAAATCTTTAAATTCTTACTTTAAAATTCGGCGTATATCGTGAGTAACGCGAACCTATAATTTCAGGCTGCATTTCTTAATTTTTAGGTATATTTGCTATATCACGTGCACCCCCCCCCTTTTTTTTTTACTAAGAAACCTGGAATTTTTGATTGTCAGCGCTTCTCAAACTGTGGGGTACGCCTCCCTAGAGAGGCGTAATAACCCTAGGAGGAGGGCGAGAGCACATTAAAAAGTTGAAAAAAGATGATTTTTAAAAATTTATTACTTTATTGAAAGTAAACAAACAAAATACATTTAACGTAATAAAAAATAACTGATATAATACTTATAAATGTATCAGTACTGCACAATGTATTTTATAATTAATTTAACAATACAATGTGAAAATAAGTTTAATAATTACCAGTAACCCCACGGGCTTATCGTACATAAAAGTATATGCGACAATTAACACTTATCTTGTTAATTTGTACGGTTTATAATTAATCCCTTAACTGCGGATTAAAAGTTATGCTATTCGCTCCCCAATGCCACCGTTTTGCACGTATGCAAGCGTCTGTGATGTATTGAGTGGGGGAGGTAACAAGGAATAAATAAGAAAATCCTCTGAAATAAGTAAATCCTTTGCAAACACTTTCGATATCATTTTATTGGATTCCAAAGCCTTCGGAATTATTTTATGGATAGCAGCGAACAGAAAAGATAATAGTTTGGAAAGGCGTATATATACGTCCGGAGCAATTTACATACTGGTTGAGTGAGGCGTTTATATACGCCGCCAACACTTAAAAGGTAAGTCGTATTGTAGCTTTAGCGTCAAAGTATCGTATTATGGAATTCAATGCATTGTGATTGTGTGAAGGGGGGGGGGGCGATGAAAATTGTGATGGAATATTGGGACGCAAGTATTAAAAGTTTGAGATGCACTGACGTATGTAATACTCTTAAGTTTTGAAGTCATTTATTCGAGGCATTATCCTGGGTGCTTAAAAACAAGTATGCTTCCAGAGCTACAACTCTTTCAGTTCATATGTCAGTTGTTTTAAATAAATATCAATTCGATATATGTAGTAGTCTAATTTTTTTTATGTACATCTCTTTTTTTTTTTTTAGTTTTAAATGTATCATATTTTCTACACCCTGTGTATGTAACATGTACCCGTAAATTTCGATCTTATTTTTCAATTTCTAATATTAGTTCACACTCTCCCCATATATATATCTTGTTCAAATTTAAATCGCTAACTAAATACTTTTTATTGATCCACTGAAGTCCAAATACATTTTTTAACTTGCAGGGGATGACACTTGATTTTCATACAGTGTTTCAAATATTAATTCATTAATTAAGTTTTATGTTTTCATTTAAAATTTATTCTGCGTTATCTTTGACGAAGTTAGGCGACCGAGTGGTCCAGGCATCGGTTCGTGTCTAGCATGTCATGAGTTCGATCCCAGGACCACTGAAGACCCGCCGTGTAGGGGGGCGATGCACGTAAAATCTGTCGAGAGCTTAAACGTTCTCCCGTTGGTGTGGTGTGGCAGTTAGGAGAGAGGGTGCCAGCTCAGGTGTCATCCACGTCACTTGACCATGGTTCAAAATTACGCGGAACGTCCCCAAAAGCCCTCGTGTAGCTGAACAGTGGGAAGTTAATATTCACTCACTCACTTGACGAAGTTAGAACTGGTACCGACAGTGAGTGAGTGAGAGAATATTAACGTCGCACTGATTAGCAACACGAGGGCTCTTGGCGACGGTCCGCGTAATTTTGGACCATGGTCAAGTGACACGGACGACACCTGAGCTGGCACCCCCTCTCCTAACTACCACACCACACCAACGGGAGGACGTTTGAGCTCTCGACAGATTTAACTTGCATCACTCCACTACACGGCGGATCTTCAGTGGTACTAGGATCGCTGGCACCCAGAGATGGCGCCAGTAAGTTTTTCTAATGTATTTTTCCTGGCTTCAAATATATATTTTTTAAATTTGTTGTGGATAAAACTTGTGTGTGAAGTTGATGCAGTTTTTTTTTAAATATTAATTCATTGATTAAATTTATCTACTAGAATACAGTTTTTCTTTGTTGGTATAAGTAGGAGAATTGACTTTAAAACTTCTTTATATGTTACTTGTTTGTTTTAAAGTGCGTGTACTACAGGTGGTGTGATTGATAGCTTGAAGTATGAGCTGACTTGTAATCCTCGATTTTGTTTTATAATTATGCATTTTGCCACTAAATATTAGTTAACATACAGTTTAATAGCAGCATAAAATCCAATCTATTAAAAGGCTTGATTTTTAAGCAAGCAAAACTTTAGCTAGAAAAAGTATTTTATAGCTTAAAAATAAAATATAGTATATTCTTAATTCAAAAATGCACAGTGTTTTCTTCAGTAAGCATTTTTCTGCTTATCTTAAAAATGGTTACATATGCGATAATTGGTCTCAAGATTTCCTTGAAATAACCAAGGTTTTGATTTAAAAAACCTACTCTAACAGTATTGTTAAGGCCCATGTAAACGTGTACTTGGCATGTTGGCGCCATAGCGTGGCGATGTTAATTTGTAAGCAAATAAGGGTGACGCTTAGGGTTGCCACAGCCACGTGTTTTGTTCAGTTGGAATGCTTTTGTACAACTGTCCTGTTCCTTCCAAAGACTTCATGTTGGAAGTCGCATAAATAAAAAGAAATTGATTTAAAAACCTTTGGATTTCTTATAAAATTATAATCACTACAGTCCACTAAATTAATAACCTAACATTTTGGTCCGTCGAGCCGGAGATAACTTGATTAAAATTTAAAATAATTTGTTGTTGAATTACGCATCCTTTGTCTCGTTATTAAAATGGAAGGAGCAGGAGCTCTTGAAACAAATGAAATGCCTTCCGTAACATTTGCGGAAAAAACAAAAACTTTAAATCGTCGACGTGGCAGCTACAAAGCTAAAATCACCAAATTGCAATCCTTTTTAAAGGATAAAGCCTCGAATGCAGAACAATTGTTGCTTCAAAGTAAATTAGATAAAGTGTCGGAGATGTATTCTAGTATGGAAGCACTAAAAATAGAATACTATGAAGTTGTAGAAGATGAACAATTGCCGAATTTGGAATTGATATTAGAAGAAATGGGGGGGGGGGAGACGACCTGGAAGAAATAAAGGTAGGCTTACAAACTTTATTATTAAAGCATGATGATATTTCTAAAAATGTATCTATTTGTAATACTGCTTTGAGTAATAATGGTAATCCCCACCCCCAAAATCTAGTTTCATTAAATTACCTGATGTGAGCTTACCCGAATTTCATGGTGTAATAGAAAATTGGAGTGATTTTAAAAGACAATTTGATAGCCTAATTACAAATAATTCAGTGCTAAATGATACCCAAAAACTGTTTTATTTACGTTCTGCCTTGAAAGGTGAAGCACGAACTATCGAAACATCGGAAGATACGTTTGAGTCATTAATGACTGTTTTAATTAAAAGATATGAAAACAAACGTGTAATAATAAATTCTCATATTATGAATATTTTAAATTTTGAAAAACTTTGTATTGAATCATCTAAAGGTCTTAGGAACTTGATTGATGTTATAAATAAAAACCTAAGAGGTTTAAGGCTTATGGATTTAGAAACTAATGAGCTCACTCATCAGTTTTTAATAAATATTATTATCCGAAAGTTAGATATAGAATCCCAAAAATTGTACGAAATGAGCTTGACTTCAACTGAGTTGCCGAAATGGGAAATGTGTTTGGAATTTTTGCAAAATAGAACGCAAATATTAGAAAATTTGCACGGAGTTCAGGGACCTCCATTAAAATTGAAAACTCCATTTCTAAGCAAAGGCAAAAGTTTCATAGTGAATAACAATAATAATTGTTTGTTGTACAAAACATCACATCGTTTGTATGATTGCACACTTTTTCTAAAAATGAATCCCTTGCAAAGATTCAATCTAATTAAAAAACATGGACTCTGCATTAATTGTTTAAATAACAATCATAAAGTTGCGCTTTGTAAATCAAAGTATACATGCAGATTGTGCCGAGGAAAACACAATTATTTATTATGTCGGTCAGAAAACGGACAATCCGACACAGAAGGATCTTCGAATATGTTATTTACTCAGCCAGCTCCGTCAGTGGCCCCCACTTCTCCTAACAATGGTGAGGTAATAAATAATCCAACCGAACCCCAAACGGTGCAGCATTCTCTTCTCTCAATCAAAGGGGGAATAAGCTCGTTTTTCTCTCCACTGCTATTGTGGGTGTTTGGTCTCCACTGTTGAAGAGTTATGTTCAAGGTAGGGTAATTCTAGACAGCGCTTCTCAATCGCATTTTATGACCCTTCAGTTTGCTTCAAAACTTGGTCTTGAAAAGGAAAAAATAAATCTCGCAGTCAGCGGATTAAGTGAAAATTCAACAAATATTAAATGGAAAATAAATGATGCATTTATTAGTAATAACGATTCTTCTTATACTTAGTTTCCCCGTTAGATTTTTTAATTGTTCCTAGGATTACTGATTTTGTTCCTTCAATCCAACCTAATCTTAAAATTAAAAGGTTCAATGACATTAATCGTTCTATCTTAGCTGATCCCAGTTTTGACAAACCTGGAAAAATAGATATGATTATAGGAGCGGAGCTATTCTACCAAATATTAAAAGATGGTCGAAAGGTAATTTCAGACAATGTAACACTAATTAATTCAGTTTTCGGATTTATTGTCAGTGGATCTGTTAATGCAATTAACCATAAAAGTAATTGTTTCTTAATTTCGGAATCGGAAAATATCGATAATTGCATTAAGAAATTTGGGGGGAGAGAGAGAGAAGTAGAGGAAATCATCCTGGATAGACCTTTAAGAAAAGAAGAAGAATTTTGTGAAATACATTTTAAAAACACACATAGACGAGATTGCAAACATCAATTAAAAACCTTTGTTGCAAACAGAGTCTCCAAAATTCAAGCTCTTACATCTAACTATCAGTGGAAACATATTTCATCTTGTGATAATCCTGCTGATGCCATCTCCCGTGGAGTCAATCCTTCTGATCTCAAGCGCCTGGAACTCTGGTGGTCAGGACCATCTTTTGCCATGGAAGATATTATTGATGATTTACGCCAAAATGAATTAAATTCCCCTGAAAAGGAACTATATTTGACAGAACTAAAAACTGTGACTTCTACAAACTTGGTTCTTTCGTCAAACAATAATTTTCTAAATCAAATCCTCTCTTTAAGTAATAATTTTCATAAAATAATTAGAATTCTGAGTTTTATTTTCAGATTTGTGTTCAATTGCAGAAATAAGGAGAAACGGAGTGGTCCTTTGACTGTCCAAGAATTTGAGAATGCCTTAAGATTTCTCATTAAGGGAGTACAATCAATGGTATTTTATAAAGAAATAAATAGTTTAAGAAAAAAGGAAATTGTCAAAGGAGCTGTAAGTAATTTAAATATTTTTCTAGATGAATTTGAATTAATTCGTGTTGGAGGGAGATTAGATTATTCTGATTTGTCATTCGATCAGAAACACCCAATACTCTTACCGAGAGATCATAAACTTACTAATATTATAATGGAACATTTCCACATAAATAATTTACATGTCGGTCCCCAAACCTTACTTCATCTTGTTAGGGAAAAATATTGGCCATTAAATGGGAGAAATAATGCTAGGAGAATAGTTCATCAATGTATTAAATGCTTTAAAGCCAAACCTAAAATAGAAGAGCAGCTAATGGCATCATTGCCTAAAGAAAGAGTGACAGTAACTCCCCCATTTACAAATACTGGTATCGATCTTTTTGCGGTCCTTTTTATATTAAATATAAAAATCAACGTAAGGGGGTTTTAAACAAAATTTATGTAGCAATATTCGTTTGCTTCTCGACCCGAGCTGTTCACTTAGAAATTTTAAGTGATTTAACTTCTGATGCCTTGATTGCAACATTAAAAAGATTTGTTGCTCGTCGTGGTATTCCCAGCATAATATTTTCTGATAATGGTACTAATTTTGTTGGTGCACATTCAGAATTAAAACAATTATACAAACTTGTGGAAACTCCCCCGGATAATTTGGCATCTTATTTGATTTCACATTCAATATCTTGGAAATTTTTGCCTCCTAGATCTCCAAATTTTGGTGGACTCTGGGAGGCAGGCGTAAAATCGTTTAAGTATCACTTGAAAAGGACAATAGGTAATTTTAATTTAACTATTGAAAAATTTTTAACTGTTGTTAATCAAGTTGAAGGTATATTAAATAGTCGACCACTAATTCCTTTATCTTCTGATCCCAACGATTTCAGTTCTTTAACACCTGGACATTTTTTAATCGGTCGTCCAATTAATTCCATTCCTGAATCTAATATAATTGAGATTCCAGATAATCGACTCTCTAGATGGCAACAAGTTCAAAAAATTAATCAAATTATTTGGAAAAAATGGTCAAGGGATTATTTAAACAATCTTCAACAACGCGGAAAATGGAAATTTGAAAAAAGTAATATACAAAAAAATAGCCTTGTCCTATTAAAAGAGAAAAATCTTCCTAGTTGTACTTGGCCAATGGGTAGAATACAAGATGTAGTAATAGGGAATGATGGAAAGGTACGAGTTGTCATAGTAAAAACCTCTCGAGGAATTTTCAAACGCAGCATTTCTAATATATGTATTTTACCAATTCCCAATACTTGAAATGTTCGCTTTATTTAAAATGTATTGTTTGAAATGTGTTTATATATCAACAATATTCCATGTAATGTATTTTTGTATCTGTATATTTTATTAGTATTTTTCTTGTTTATTATTGTTTTTTAAAGAATTTATCATGATTATTGAAAATATTAATTATCTCTTGAAATCCGGAGGATTTCAAGGTAGGGCGGTGTTAAGGCCCATGTAAACGTCTACTTGGCATGTTGGCGCCATAGCGTGGCGATGTTAATTTGTAAGCAAATAAGGGTGACGCTTAGGGTTGCCACAGCTACGTGTTTTGTTCAGTTGGAATGCTTTTGTACAACTGTCCTGTTCCTTCCAAAGACTTCATGTTGGAAGTCGCATAAATAAAAAGAAATTGATTTAAAAACCTTTGGATTTCTTATAAAATTATAATCACTACAGTCCACTAAATTAATAACCTAACAAGTATATTTATTTAATGTATTAATCTGAGGTATTAAAATTAAATTGATATCTTTAAAAATGTGTAAATATTGTTTTGGTGAACGTTTTTACAATCTTACTATGAAAAAATAATACAAGCTTGAAGACTAAAGAATAAAAATTATATAGAAATAATTTACTGTAGATCTTAAGCATCTGATCTTCAAAATGGTCCTTTATAAACACATGTGTAGCAAAGCCACAAGTTAAACGAAAGATATAGATGGCTGACACCTGTGGTTGGTCTATTATCCACTTGAAGAAGGAAACCAATAAAAGTGTATTTTTGCCTGATGAATCGAAAAACACTAAGAAGGGCTAACAAAAAGATGGACATTAAAGGAGCTACATTACAGAGGAGACACACCGAGCCAATACAACAAAAAACTTGTAAGCTCGAACTTGTTTGTTACAGGGCTGTACATGATAGGGAGTGTTTAAATTATCGGGAGTTTTATAAGATAACTTCGAATTATTGAGTGTTGTAGTCTGGACAGCCACAGATTTTACTTCGAATTATTGAATGTACCCAAACGTGTTGTTTTAGGTCGAGATATTAAGAGTTTTCTACAGACTGAGCATATACTTGGCGAGAGTCGACTGTACTTTCTATCATCTCCGGCCACAACTAAAAAAAAATTATATGTATTTATATACCAAACTATGTCCTTACTTACGAGAATTTCACTTAGGTGGTTATCACTCAGACTCACCTATTGCATAATTTCTAAGTATTACTGTAAATATGTGTATAGAAAACAAACGTAAACAAAAAGAAAATGTAGAAGAATGATTAGGTTTCGCATGTAAAAGGCAACCATGTTTACACGTGTGGTCCCGCTTGGTTTGCATGTGTTTCATCCCTTTCGCTAAAGTAAATATAAATAATCCCTACTCTAGTGTGTTCGTGACTGAGATAGGTCCGTATCTATAAACGTTAAATTCCTATCGAGGATTCCAACACATATCTATACAACGATTTATTTTTATGCATTATGTCTAGACAACTACACAAAAACGTGCTCTGATAAGATTACTTTGTTTCAAGCACTTAGTGTTACTTGCTATAAATAATGCAATTTATCATATTATCGGAAATAGTTTTGAGCATAATTGTAGGTACATAATAATGAAAAACTACTTTTTGAACAAGTTTATATGTATTCAATAGTAAAACAGTATGCATACTGGTTCAAAAAATGTAATAATAAAAAAATAGTAATAATTTTGTCAAATTTATTTTATTTATTAAACATCTTAAGAACTTAAAAAAATCTCTCATACCATTACTCCTTTAAAAAAATATTTTTATATGAGCATTACTTTTATTTGTAACTCATTACTGTATTAGTCTTTAATGAATAATAATGATTTCCACCTATTAAGCAGTATTACAGATCCGAACTTCTAATTTGTAATTAAATGAGTGAAAATCAATAAATATTAAAATGCATAGTTAGAGCTACAATTTTTAAGAAAATGAAAAAAAGTTCAGTTAATTTAGTTAGTTAATTAAATCCAAACTGAATTTAAAATTAACTCATTGAAAAAAGAACATTACTTGTAAGATTAAGATTTTAATTCCATTTAAAACTCATTTAACTAGTAGAAAAATATCAGCTACCATTAATTTTATAAAAATTATAATACAAATTATAATGAAATATAAGAGATTTTCTTCCTTTTTTTCAAAAATTAACTCCTAAAAAATTGCAAAAAAGGACTTAGAAGAGTGTAAGAACTGATTGATTAGTTAACGCATCCGACTAGGTTCTAAGACAAGTTCTTCAAAAATTGATTTTCCGAATAAATTTATCGTTTTAAAAATTTTAAATAGACTTAAAAGTCATAATTGTTAAATATGTAACATGTATCAACCTTTGTTTTTGAAAAAAAAAAAATATTTTCATGAAATCTTCACGAAATGTTTTAAGTTAAGAAAAACTCCATAAATAAAAATAAATTGCACTTTATGCAATTTTAATTTCATTTATATACTTCTTGATCCCTCAAAAATGTCACAAATCCCTGGATAAAAAACATTTTAAGAAATAAATATTTTATTAGCATTTATAAATTTTATATTAATGATTTTTCCATCGGAATTACTACATGTTAGAAGTTATAAATGGCAGTAAAATGTAATTAAATGTAGGTGTCTTAAAAACTGTGGTTTGTTACACTTTGAAGGGCCCATAACGTATATGTTATTAATTTCATTGAATTTGATTGCATTGTTTTGGAGATACCCCTTTTTTCGTGCACATTGTAAAAATTTATTTCTTCAAAAAAACGCATTAAAAATATTTTTATAATTTAGATAAATTATATAACATAAAAACAACTTAAAAACTCTCTAGTTTTAGGTATGTTAGTCCTTTTTCCTCAATAATTTTATTTCTTCTTTCCCTAATGGCCCCAAACAACATCAAACACATAAAACGCACTTTTTCAACCTAGTCGGATACCTTGAATTAACAATGAAATACTTTCGTTATTACCATCAGTTTTTATCAAGAGCTAAAAGCAATATTTTTGATTCAATTTATCATATTAATTTAATTATGAAGAAAAATAAAAGCAATTTTTTTATTTATATGTCGAGGTACATTTTTGGTGAGGCTTTGAAGTTTTCATCAATGAAGAAGAAATCAACTCTAATCCACTGTGTCATTATAAAATCGACAAACTATATCAACATGAAAAATGTTAATTATGATGGAAAGTCCAGTTTCAAAGAAATAAAATTCAAATGTCTTTTAGAATTGAAAACGATGTAATTTATGATCATGTCCAAAATAAAATGTGATAATCATTGATTTCATTCAATTCCTTCAAATAAAAGCAGAGTATTGAGCAAGATATGATTACTCATCAATTCAAAGAATAAATTATGTTCCGATTCGACTTTTGCACGAAGAAACTTCCAATGAATGGAAATCAAAAGAAGTAACAAATACCAAAAATTAGATCCGATATATTTGAAATAAAATGCCTTTATTCGTCAGCGATGAAAAAAACCCAGTTATAAATGTTACCAAGTAATTTAAAGAACTGAAAAACCAAAAGTAAAAAAAAAATAGTTTTCCAATAATATATAAAGGTTTGTACTTAAAGATAAGAAGTCATATTGATTGAGTATCATTTGAATAGAAGTTATGCTATGCTGAATTTTTAAAAAAATCACTATTCACAAATATTTCTAAATAATTAAACAAATATTAAGTGAGTGCTTTGTGAATTATGAAAGGTAGAAATCCATGAAAAGAAAAAAAAAAGAACATCAAATATATTCCTTAATGTTATTAAAGGTACAAATTAAAAAATATTATGAAAAATATGAAATTTTTAAATTTTTTTAATAGTATAATGCACTTGTTCAAATAGTCCAAATATTGAGTGAGTGCTTTGTGAATTATGAAAGATAGAAAATCCCAGAAAAGAAAAAAAAAAGAATGTCAAAAAAATATATCCTTAAATATTATTAAAGGAACAAACTAAAAATATTATGAAAAGTATTAAATTTATTTTTTTAATAATATAATGTATTTGTCCAATTAGTATTTGATAGTGTATCTACATAATGATTTTTCCGCAGTTAAAGAGAATTATTGAGATGAATTAAAGTACATAAAATAGATCTCTTTCATAAAAAAAACCTGCATAACGCTAAGATTTTTTAACTCTTAATTTTACAGGGAAATTTTAACTTATTAAGTTTCATTCTTCATTAGTTCTTCATTAGTCAACAATTCATTAATATTTTTTATCTTTAGATAAAATACTTTTATTTTGTCTTGAGATATCGTACAGATAATAGAAAATTTGCATGTTATAATAAACAAATAGTGCATTATAAAGAAACAAGAAATAAAAAGAAAGCAGGAAAATTTTGGTTTCACTTTTGTTGTTATCAAATTTATTTATTAAATAATTATAATTTATGTAAGACGTAAAAGATTTCTTTATCTCGATTGTTCAATGTAGAAAAAGATTCCAGAATTTTTTCTGTTAATTTTATGACTCTCAGTGCTGTAATTTGAGATATAAATTCTGTATTTTAATCCTTGTAAAAATATCAGCTGCAACAACAACTTTTTTTAGATTTTCTAAAATGTATTATCTAGAGCAACTTAAGAAATAAAACAATAAAATTTGTTTAATATAAAAATACTATAATTAAAATTCAAAGCTATGGTTGGGAAAATTTATAAGCTCCATTTAAATAAAATTTTAAATAAATTTTTATTAGTGTCAGTATTTTGTGTATATATTGCGTTTGCAGAGGACTTACAAAGGACTCAAAACATTTGATTTGTGATTCCATCTGTATAAAAAGAGGGAGAAAGTATACATTCTACTTTACTGACATGGCATACTTCAAGAGGGGACAAATTTTCCTCGGAAAACCATAGCAATCCGTCATCTACTTGGCGAAGGGTTTTTAATTTGTCACCATAATAGTCTTCGGTAATTTTTCCAGGTAATGAATACACCACCTAAGTTTTGGTATCCTTTTTTTTTCGAGCATTAATGTTTTAGCCAAGAAGGTATTTTTAGTTGATCAATGGCATTTAGTCATTTTATGTTTCCGCCAATTTTAATTCTCTTTATAAATACCTGTCAGTGTTTGAATTTTTTTGTAAATATTTGGGGTTGATTTTTCTCCAATAATTACAACATTTAATTCCACTAAATATTCTAATAAAAATTCTTCTTTCTAATATATAGCAAGAGTGTCTTAATTTTTCTCAGTCATTGTCTGTATTCCAGCAGCATATGTGACGATGGGTCTGTTAATGAATTTGGCCACTGCAGCCCAGTCACTATGGTCACGAACTCGTGGCTAGTGCGTCACGGTGCCACTAATGTTTACAACAGGGGTGGCCAACCAGCGGCACGCGTGCCACAATGTTGCACGGTAGAGTTTTAACAGTGGCACGTGAAGACTTTCTAAAAAAATTACAAAAATTTTAAAAAGATTAACCATTTTTGGTTAAAAATTGAGAGATTAACCATTTTTCACAAAATTAAAATTTTGAAAAGAGAAATAAACATTTTTTTACAATTTTATTGAAGTGGGGTTGTCTCAGATAAAAAAATCCTAAAATTTGGATCAATATGTGTAAGTGAATAAATATTTTCTGCTACAAACATTGTAAAATAAATATCAATCAAAATTAGCTGATGTGCACCTGTACTAACCTAATTTTGTAAGCGTCTGCACAAGCTAATATTAATGTAGTTGACTTGTTAAAAAAAAGTAGTAATTCAAAAGCCACATTAAGTATGTACTGAGCGTTTAATAATTATTTTGAATTAAATTATTCAAGTCGCTCATTTTTATTTTATAGATAACCTAATGGATTGAACTTGTAAATAGTTTATTAACAATAAAACCTAAGTTTGTACTTTCATCTTATTTACTATATTATTTTTAGGTTTTGATTACATATACTTTCATTAAAAAACAGGCTATTTGAGTAAAAATCCCATAATAGACCTATAAATAACATTTTTTCACTTTTCCATATTTTTATATTGGAAAAGTTGGAGGTGGCACGCATTATTGTTTTTTGATGTGTAACATCTTTCCTCTCGATTGCTAAAGATTTGTGGGAGTGATTTCGTGAAAAGAGATGGAAATGCGTAACAGGAAGTTGTGGAAGTGCGCGCTATTTAATTTGACCAATCAGCGCGCTTGGTGGTGTCTCTTCGCTACCCTTGCATGAAGTTTTGTTTTTTTCTCCTTCAATCGGGAGCGGTTCCCCCATCCTCCACCCAATGCGGTCTAGGTCGTGGGATCTTTGTTTTTGTTTCCTCACTTTGGGATCAGAGAATCTAAGTCATTTAGGCCGAGACGTGGTTAGATAATGACGAACGTCTTTCGATACCTGACTTCAATTGCTGCGTGCAATTTAAACGACCGGGCCACAGAACAGCTGGTGTTGCGATGTATCGTAAGCAGATAAACTCACATATTGTGGTTCGACACATGGATACTACTTATCGTCAAACAAGTGGACTGGGTATTGTTAGTCAAGATATTGGGGACATATGTGAGGCAGAATCATTATTTTAAAATGGACAAACAGTGATTTCAGTGGTCGTACACATTTCTCCGAATTAAACGGTTCAAAAAATCAAAGATTTCCTGCATTTCGCACTTTTACCATACACCGAAAGTGGTTCTGCTCTTTTAAAAAAAAACTATCACTTGCTTCCCTGGATTTTGAGTGGTGATTTTAATGTTAACTTCAGTTTGCTACAAGCCGAGCCGCTCATAGCTTTTTTGAATGATGAACTCAAGCTCGAAATGAACACAAATCGAAATGTTTCGACAACTAACAGTGGTACTGTTATTGACGCTATTTTTCAACGGTTATTAAATACTTTGAAATCACAAGTATATGTGTCATATTTTTGTTATCATAAGTTATCATTACCGCTCTTCCCCAAATTGAACAAGAATAATTATTTTTGATAAAAAATTGCATTACTCCTTGTGTTAAATAAATAAAATTTTCATTAAAGATATAATTATTCCATAAAAAATTTTTTTCCAATCATACTAGATTCATTTTTTTCAGGATTTAAGTTACTATTGTGAATTTACCACGATAACATATCAGATGTTACACATCGTATACGACTACTGTAGGGCTCGTACATTTTTTTTATCAATTAGTATCACTCTTCCCAAAATGTTTGGCCACCCCTGTTTTTACACTGCAAAATAAGCAGACTGGGCACTGTAGAATAGGCAGAAATCTGCCATGTCCCCAAGCCGTTTATGTGGTTTGTTTATTTGGAAGAGGGTGACAGCTCAGCTGTCGTCCTCGTCACTTGACCAAAGTCCAAAACTGTGAGTTATGTCGCCAGTTTCCCTGGTGTTACTTTATAATATAACGTAAGCAAACTCATTAAAAAACTTTCACTGCTGACAAAAATAGGTTTTAAGTATGTTGATAGTAAGAAAAAACAAAACACCTTTTACAAAATGTGATTTTGTTGTGAACTACTAAGTGCCAATATGTATGTTTGTTTCGAAGCTAAAATATATATTAAGCTACTTACAATTTCAAACCTGTATTCTCATTCTATTCCAAAATAAAAATTATTAAAACCGGTACATCTCATAAAAATGGTTTGATTCCGGTTAGTGAAAAAATGCATCTAACTTTAAATTTCGAGCTAAAAAAAAATAATCTATAGGGGGTCTCGAGGAGTTAAGGCAGTGCTTCTCAAACATTCAATATCTGCTACCAAATATTCCATCATAATTTTAATCGCCCTCTCTATACAATAACAATGTATTGAATTCAATAATACTATACTTTGACACTAAAGTTACAGTACGTATTTAATTTCTTAAGTACCACTGGTGTTTATAAAAGTCTTACTAAGCCAAAGCGTTAATTTCTACAGCCGTACATAAATACGTCTTTCCGAAGTACAACCTTTTCTGTGCACTGATTTCCATAAAATTATTCATAAGGCCTTGAAAAGCAATAAAAGGAGATTGACAGTGTTTGCGAAGGATTTACTTATTTGATAGGATTTGCTTATTTATTCCTTTTCTCCCGCTCCCAATACATTACATACGCGTACCTACATAAAAGGTTCCATTGGGGAGCGAATCGCGTAGATTTTAACAGGCAGTTAATAGATTAATTACAAACTGAACAACCATCAAGATAAGTGTTAATTCTAGTACATAATTTGAAGCATGACAAGCCCATGGGATCACTGGTAATTATTAAATTTGTTTTTAACTTAGTATTGTTAGATTAATTGTAAAATACATCGAGCAGTACCGATACATTTATAAGTATATTATATCAGTGTAAATGTGTCAATTTTATTTTTTATTATGTCAGAATGTATATTGTTTGTTTGCTAACATTTAGTAATAAATTCATAATTTTTCATGTAATCTTTTGTTTTCGACTTTTCAATATGCCCTCGTCCCCCTCATACAGCCATCACGCCTTCCTAGGGGGGCATGCCCCACAGTTTGAGACGTTATATGTAAATATTCCTGTTTTTGAACTACTAGACCTACAGAAAAGAAATGTGGTTTGCATGCTCCTTTTGTTGAGCTGAAATCCTATTTTACTGAAATCGATTCTCAAGAGTGGTTAAACGGTATATTGAAAAGGAAAATTCTGTCTTTCAACTACTAAATTTCGACACTTTAGGGGAGTGTGCTAGGAGAGAGTAAAAAATAATTTTATTTCAATTTTAGAAATTTTTAAATTCGGACATTTTTAAATAAAGAGGTGAAGATTTAAAGAACGTTTTTCAATACAATCAGTGCAAGGACTTGGATATAAATAATTTAAATATATATATATTTGTGTCTTCAAATGAAAGTGATTCAAAGCGTCGCATGCGAACAGGTTTCAATGTATTTTCGTGAAACAAACACGACAGTGAAGATGTATGTACCACTCATGAGTGTGCGCAAGTAGATTTGTAATAACTACATTCGTAAGGACGTGCCATTAATTTAAAATGGCTGCCGTGTATACGTCAGAATCCAGAAACGAACTGTAATAAAATGTTTCATTCTGGAAGGATGCAAGAGCAGGAAGATATTCATTGTAGAACGCTGGCTGTGTACGGTGACATATGTATGTGTTTCGATGCACAAGAGGACGGACGAGGTTGGAGAGAATGCTTAGCAACGTTCAACAGGACACAGGGGATTTACCGCTGCCAGGTCAGGCGCACGAAGATGAGACAGAAAATGGATTGTGCCCATTGACTCAGAATTCTAGGGAAATTGACATTGAAGCATTCATGGCTTCACAAATGAGTTCAAAATTCCCATCGGCTATATTCTGAACTGGATTTACTTTAAAATACAAAAAAAAAAAAGGTTTCATATGTTATAAGTAAGGACGCGTTCAAAAGTTTCTGTAAAACAGTAGTACAGTCGACTCTTGCTAACTCTTCGATAATACGAACTTCTCGCTATTTCTAAGCCCCTAGAAAAGCTTTACATATTTCGAACTAAAACAATACTTTTTGTACACTTAATATTTGGAAGTAAAATCTGCTGCTAACAAGACTACATCACGTGATAAATCGAAATGATAAAAAAATTCTTGACAGTTCAAACACTCACTATCGTGTAGAGTCCTGTAGCAAACAGGTGGGAGCATACATATTTTGAATTGTATTGTCTCTGCTTGTCTCCCCTCTAATGTAACCCATTTAATGATAATCGGAGTTGACTATGATAGCTGTGACAGAAGCTAAAGAGCCACTGAACAAACTATGCGTTTTTCTTTCAAAATCATGTTGATTAGGACGTTTTTCAAACTTAATTTGTTCCAGAAAAATCTATTGACAAAGTTAGATTGAATGTCATAAAACAAAAACGAAACAAACAAACAAAAAATAATAGATTTTTTCGTCAAAATAAATTAATTATGTACAGTATGTATAATTTTAATAAATGTTTGTAATATATAAATGTATTCTTTTAATACAGGAAGGACTTTTAACTTCTGTATAACACATTTGTACTGTATAATATTTAATTTTAAAAATACTTTAAAATAATTCTACACATATGTACAATTGTTGTTTTATTACATAGTTTCAAATTTAAATGTGTTAGGGAAAAAAAAGTTTTTTTCGAGTATTTTGGGAATTTTTTTCTATCCTCTTGATAAATCGAAGTTTTTCAATGGTCCCTTCAACTTCGAATTATCGAGAGTCGTGTATCTTTAAATATATCTTTCTTTATTCATAGATGAATAATTTTTTTAAAAAATGCACCCCGCTATGCAGACAGAATCCAATGAAGAATTCTAAATGTGACAAATAAAAATGTATCTAGTATATTACGACACACTCACAGACACATGTACATAATGTCTGAAAATCATACCATTCCTGATTCAGTTCATTCCTGAACTTCCTGACTCAGTGGTTAATGAAGGAAAATAATCTTAAAGAGACTAGTCATCATTTTCATGTTCAGTAATGTTATATTTTATTACATTATAATGGAATTGTTCAAAAATGCATGCAAATAGTACTTTGCGAAAACTTTCTAATTATGTTTTAAGTAGCCTATTTTAAATGTGGACATAAGCATGTAATTTAATTTCATGGCCAAACAGCTAGCCTAATGATGAGCTTTTAAAAGTTAATTGTCAAACATTTTGAAAGTAATTATCTTACACTATTTCAAAATGCTCGCATTGTATGCCAGTAATAAATTGTTTACTCAATTGTTAAATTTTGAAATAAGGATTCAAGATGTCTTTCATAACATAATTTAAATATGTTATTTGAACAATTTGCTTTGAGCCACTTGAACAATGTAAATCGTTTATAAAAGTATACTAATATTCTACACAGAAACATTGCATGGAGCCTTTAAAATAAGCAAAAGACTTGTAAAATTTCAGAAATTAAAACACAATTATTTGAGTCAGATTTATAAAAAAAATTTCCGGAGTTAATCAGCACTAATTAAGAATAAAAACACAAGACGTTGTTTTTATTTTCTTCTTTTTTTTTACGCTTTGAACCATGCATGTATCAATTAATCATTTGTGTCCCAACGGTACTTTAAAGAACCTATAAAATTATATTACTATTATAAATACTCTTTCATCCAACGCCAAAAGATGCGTTTTAAGGTTGGTGCTAAATAGTAGTCCCTATCCTCAATAGATGGCAGTAGGAACACTACGAAACTGAAAATAGCTGTGACTGAAAATATTGCTACTATAGCCCCATTTACATGAATGAAAATAGCTGACAAAACACGGCATTTATCCTCTCTAGACCCGTATACATGACGAGCCAGAATTTTAAGGGTTTCAAAAGAGGGTAGAATTGTTTTATCTGCCTGGGATCAGGGCCAATAGGGAGAAAAGCGAGTTCCTTTTTAAATTGTCCCATGATGCACTGCAACCGAGATTTATTTGTCCAAAAATGGCTGCCGTTGTAGAATCTGTATATAACAGTACACAAAAGTATTAAAATGAATAAAACAATTTTGCACAAAATTCATGGGAAATATTGAAATAACCGTGTTTAACTCCATAATAAAAAAATCATTCCTTTAAAATTTTATCATCAAAAGTTTTATTTCTACATAACTTTGCATCAGCAAAGTACTTAGCACGATTGCAGAATAAAAGTAAAGATTTTATTTATGTATTGCAATACTGATAAGTTAAAAAAATATTTGTAACTTTATATAAAAACATTCCTATAAAAACATTCCAATTGATTAAATCTTTAATGCTGTTGTTAAATTAATTTGCGTGTAATTTAATTTCATAATAAATAAATGATAGATTTTTTTAATATCTTACTATCTCATTAATCTTATACAGTAGAGTGTCGTTTATCTGAACTTTTGTTATCTGGAGCGTCAAATATCCGAACCACAGTCCGGATACGTTTTCCAACAGTGCAATGCTTAACAGTTAATTCGTGTGAGGCCAAAAGTGACGAGAAACCTCAAGGTGAGGGATATTTGGGGAATTTGAGTTGTGTGATTTGGTAAACATTTACGCGGAATATTAGGTCAGTTAGTTTCTAAGTGAGGGGTGTACACGTGCTCTTTTGTTAAGTTTCGTTGATATAGAACCTTGGATGTCATGCAATGCAGAAGACAATGGATTTCAAATGCTAAATAATGACGAGATTGTGACTTCCGTGCAAGAAGAATTCGATCCTGTCGACGATGAAACGGATGAAGACGAGGACAACAACAATGAAAGTAGCAAATTCTGGCGTTTTTCTGCGTTAGAGACAGCTATGAAGTGGTACGAAGAATTATCAAAGAGTGCTGTCCTACTCAACTACTACTGGAGAGGAGAACCAGATACCTCGCATTGAAAAAACGAAGGTATACAATGGTACAGCGAAAAATAAGTGATTATTTTCCTCAATCAAGGAAACACTGCGACCTTTTGCATCTATTGTGCTTTTTCTTCAAGCACGTTTCCCAAATGTGATGATTTTCTATATTTGTATATTGTGCAGTATCATACACTGCATGGATCGCATTGGGTTTTTCGGTTATCCGAACAATCGCGTATCCGAATGGTGTCCGGTCCCAATTGATTCGGATAAACGAAGTTCAACTGTATCTACATCTTTTTGTGTAACCAAATTAAGAAACTAAATTGCAAAATAAATAAAGATTTTCCGGGGTTTTTTTTATCGCATCCAATATTCTGTTTCTATGGTTATACTGTATGGTCACTGGTTTCTACCACTAATTACTAGATTCTCATGCAAGCGGACTGGAAAAAAAATACCAGCAAAGAACAGGCTTTAATCCCCAACCACATTTTGCCTGCTATTTGTGGGTCTCCATGCCTGATGCCAACTTGATGCGTGATATGCGATATAAATCCGTTGCGCCAAAACATTTCAACATTCATACCTCATTTCAGCACGTATATTTTTTTATTACTTTTAAGTCTTGAGAAATATTGTTGTTTAAAAAAAGTGCATTATTTTATATTATTTTCAAATATTTTTTAAGTGATACTTTTAAGTACTTTCAGTAAAAGTAAGATTTGTGTGGGTGCTTAAATTTAATTTTAACTTTTTTTTAATACTATCATGTCAATGAAGCTATTGTATAAGTATTTTAGTTTGAAAATAGAAGAGTACTGGTTTTGTTAATGAATCGCTTAAAAAATAAATTTAAGTTCTCGACTTCACTTATTTTATCCATATACACTTAAATGCCACTGAATTAGGGAGAGAAAGTCCTATACAAATTGTGTAGCGTTGTACTTCATTTATGAGCAAGTGATTGTGCTGTGGTAACTGCATATATAGCGGCTACTGTGGTTGTTCTAAATTAGTTGCTGAAAATGCCAGTATAGGTAAACTGCTAGATTTAGACGACTTCGATCGCGGATAAATCGTAGGAACGTGACACGTGGACCATTCAATTTCCGAACAGCTAGAATATTCAAGGTCGACAGTGTCAAGAGTATACCAAGAATACATGAATGGTGGACAAAAAATAGCGATCGGGGAACTGCAGAGGACAATTAGCCTTGACAGTGCTTTGTGAGAGATGGCTCAGACGTATTGTACATAGCCAGCGAAGACATAATTAGCTCAAATTACCACCGACTTGAATGGAGGTGCCAGTCGTACAGTAAGTAACCGGACTGTGCAACGCCCGCTTCACCGTATGGGTTTCGGGAGCCGTCGGCCTACGAAAGTACCATTGCTCAATGCTTGCCATCGAACTGCACGTCTTGCCTGGGCAAGAGAGTACAGAGACTGGAGTGTAGAGGACTGGGAATGAGTAGCATGGAGTGATGAGTCTCGATTACGACTATTTAACGCTAACGGGGGTCTGAAAATATGGCGTCAGGCTCATGACGCTCTTGATCATGCATGCCTGGTTGGAACTGTACAAGGGCATATAGGTTCAATTATGGTCTGGGGTGTTTTTCGTGGCACAGTTAGAGATCTTTGGTATGTGTAACAACCTCCCTCAATGCAATTCGGTACGTAGAGTTGATGGATGATCACATCCATCCACTTATGCTGCTCTGTTATCCGCACCGTAATTGAGTTTTCGTCAAGACAACTGCATATCTCTCAAATCCCGTTTGGCTACTGTCTGGGTGAATAAGCATTCCTTTAGCTTTTCTGTCATAAATTGGCCCCCTAAAATCCCAGACCTAAATCATTTTGAACATCTTTGGGATGCTTTGGAACAAGACATGAAAGGCTATCACACATCGCCAACTAACCGTACTGAATTATGGACAGCTTTAGCCAACATTTGGCAAGTCATTCTCTTGGAACGTTTCTAAAAACTTGTTGAATCTATACTTCGTCATGTGGCAGTCATTATCAAGGTCACAGTAGACCCGACTCATTACTAGGTAGGTATCACTAATTAAGTGTCACTTCAGTGTTTATTTTTGTGAGTTTTGTCCTTGAATAAATTCATTGTGGTTTGCAAAATCTGTATTTTTGTTTTCAGCCTTTTGAAAAATGCAGAATCCTCATTTTAAATGTGCTTAAAAAGTGGATCTAACATCAGAAGAATCTATGTTACTCTTCTTATATCTCTCTTCGGAAGTGAAAAATCGAGGAAGACGCGAAGGTACAGAAAAATTGCTAAAGAATGGACCACAAGAATTATTTAAAATGTGCAATGTATTTTTGTGCTCGAAAAAGAAAAAAAAGATAGTTTTATAGTTTTCATCACAGAAGTAAGTACACGCATCTTTTTTAAATATTTATTATAACAGTGTAGTAAAATGTTGTACAGTTTCTTTATTTTCAAAGTTGTGAAATATTTTCAACTTTAGTGAAACATATGTACTGAAAAGTTTCAATATATTTTATTCGATATAATGACGATATATACTTCTTAAAATTCCTATACATCTTCAATAATGTATCATAAACTGTTTTACTATATTACATTTAATTCATAAAATGTGGCATAAAATCTTAAAAGAAAATTCAAGAAGTCATCTTTTAAGAATTTATTTTATTAACTTTTATTTACGCTGCTGGACCTCTAAAACTTAATACAATTAACACTAGAACGTCTATCAGTGTCAATTTGACATCAGAGCCTGCTTACTTTGTTCTCCTATCAGAATTTTTGCAGGGAATTTGAAAACCTTTCGTGACTTTTAATCATTTTCCCTTGTGAGATTACACAGAAAAAGCTGTGTGGTTCTAGCTTAATTTCTAGTGATTTGCCAACTAAATATACCTAGAATATCTTCTGGTGACATTTCGATACCAAGGCAATTTATCATTATAAAAAGCTGTCGTTCAACAAAATATAGTCCACTAAGTAGATACCTTTAGTAAAACAAACTTCACGAATTTCTACTGAACATTTTCTTGGCCTTGAATACGGTATTAGTGAGTTCACAGTGGAAGCTATACTAAAATTGTTGTGTCTAAGCGTTTTGTTAAATAGTATTGGCTTATATGCTCATAAAAAAAATCTCATTCGATTTTCGAACTTAGTGCAGAGCAAACACCATGAAACGATGGTTCTTAGAAAATGTCTAACCTCTGCTGAAATTGCTAATTTCTTGTGAGAACTTTCTGAGAATAAATTGGCTCTAATTTAGATTCCGATGAAAACACAAGTTTGAATAAAAATGACTGCGAAGAATCTGAAGAAAGTGCACATGTAATTGATAAAATTCTAGTAAATCCTGATATGTATATGTCGCTAGGAATGGTATAGAATGAATACCGCATAATAGTAATGTTCCTGGCAGATTTGTGACTCGAAATGTTTTGCGAGAAAGCAGTAATCCAACAAGCTTCATGGAGCATAATATCAACTTCGGTTTTTTATCATATAAAGGGCCATGTGGTACATGATAAGTACACGAAACAATATTAAAAAGTCTTAAAACTAAGTTCTACTTAATAGCAGTCCTGCAATTATTTAGTTAAAGCATTTACTTTATATATTTTATATCACGATGTCAAAATGACACCAGTGGACGTTTAATGGTAATCAAAATCCCAGACGTTCTAGTGTTACAACGCGAAATAGACATGAAAGATAAATATTTTGAACATAAAGCATGAAATACAGGAATTAATAAATTGAAATAACAGTCCGTCCGTCTTCTAAAAAGAGAAATCAGTACTTTGTTATTCCATTGTAGTGGCAGAAACTACACCTTGACAATGAAAGAAAGAGGCTTCCGATGTTTTCCTGGGGTGTTAATCCATGCAGCTTTTTAGCATACTTGAGTATGATGTATGGTAAATTAGTCACATCGTAATTCATGTACCATCGAGTTCGAAAGGTTAAAAGCCAGAGGAATGGACACGGTTATAGCAACAGCCGGTTGGCTAATATTTTTTTAATACCAGTAATCAAAGTGTGATTTTCAATTGTCCCGTTGTAATACTGCAACAGAAAAGTCTTGAAGGAAAGGAAGGACAATTGAGGTTGAGCGTATTTTCAATGCGTATAAGACAGATTAGGGAGGAAATTTATATGACATCTAAAATCATGACATTTGTAAAAATGGTTGTTAAGGTGGTTTATAATGCAAGTCATACATTCCTTGGTAACTGTGATATGTCCATTGAGGAGATATACACACACAAAAAAAAATTCATCAAAAAACATTTGCTTTTTTCAAAAGTTCTACGAGCAATTACAGCTGAATACGTTTGGGATGTACAGTTCAAGGTAATCTTATAGATAATTAAAGGTAGTCAAGCCTAATAATCCGTTCAGAACCATGATCACATATATGCGATCACAGATCACAGAGTGAAATTTTTGTACTGATATATTCAGATATTATTAATGTTACTAAGTTGTAAATTTTAGCGCATTTGATTATATTAAAGATTTAATATGAATTTTTAAAGAAACTAGGATTAACAGTGAAATTCGCTTGATCCTATGCGTGCGTATTCTCTCGGAATACGCACGCATGGGACCTGGGAAACATTTCTTTCTTTGGTTCGCGGTCCTGAAGGGGATAAAGAGATGCACATGAACCAAATTCCGTTTCCTCTAAGCGATGCTACCTTCATAGTGTTATACTTATCTGGCCTTAGTGTAATAGTATTTAATTTATTGCTTTTATGAATTTTATGAAATATTTTATGGGAAGTTTTATACTACATATTTTTTGTAGTTTGTTACTATTTTGTTGATTTTTTTCTTCTGGCACCATGAATATATGTTCACATGTATGTAATCAAATATATAATTTATTGCTCTATTTTCCCTTTTGAGGATGATGTTATGAAATTTAGACAACTGAGCAAATATGAATGTATAGTTAAAAATTCTGACCATGACCCTCGATGGCATATTTACTAATTAGGTAAAATACAGTACAACAGTTCTTCTCAAACTTTCAATGTTTAAGACCCAATATTTAGAGATTTCATCGCATTCCCCTCTATAGAATAACAATGTATTGAATTCAGCGATTCTATACTTTGAAGCAAATGCTACAATACAACTTTAACCTTTTAAGTGCCACCGGCGTATGTAGACGTCTCGCTCACCCAAAGCGTCAATTGTCCCAGATGTATATATACGTCTTTCCGATGTGCGATCTTTTCTGTGCGTTGCTATCCATAAAAAAATCCCGAAAGCTTTGGAAAGCAGAGTTTGCTAAGGATTTACTTATTTCAAAGAATTTGCATTTGTGTTTATTCCCCCCCCCCTCTTAATACCGCGGGGCAACGGAAAAATGGTGGCATTGGGGAACGAAT